>PQFF01000077.1:4406-31564 GCA_003547095.1 Diversispora epigaea | reverse complement strand
CTTGTAGCTAAGAACCGGGGCTTTCGATCTGTCTTAGAAATACCTTTGTGAAAAATCGCTTCCTGTTCCACAATTTGCGAGAGAAGTCTGAAAACGGAATTTTATATGTAAATCTTTAGAAATAAAGTTACACAATCATCAAAGAACAAATTGATCGTGCATCTCATAACTTTAAAGCTTGATGCAGCGACTTGGTACTATAACAATGAGCCCTTTCACCTTTTTTTTTATTATTTTACCGTTTTAAAAATATTCCATACAAAAATAATATCCGCTATTCATTCTAATCATATAACTATAATAAAAATGATTATTATTATGCAAACTATTATTATTACTTTTCAAAAATGTATAATTCTATGCAAATAAATTCTTATGACATTTTTATTTTTTTTATATGATGGATATGCAAACTATTAGTATGACTTGTAATATAATATTTCGGGGTCCTATATATATAATCCGGATTATAATCCGAATTATAATCCGGATGATCCGTATCCTTAATCCGTTTTTATTTCGGATAAAATCCTTTTTTAAATAACAAATCCGGATTATAGGATCCATCCGGATTATAGGATCTATCCGGATTTATAGGATTAAGGATCGGAACACTAATGCTAGGTATTAATATTTATTATTACTATCTCTATTATTTATTTAATGAAATTTGACTGCAGCTGGTTAAGTTCTTGTGATATTTCACTATATAACAGTACTCTCCCTTTTAAGTATTAAGTCCTCTTACGCTATATTATAACTTGAGGTACCCAATCTGTTCAGTCTTCGTACTTCTTTAATTTATCCGAGTGTATAATTTCTTTTAATGGTTGTCCGAATTTGTTATTTAGTATGTAACTTCTTTTACTAAGTCTCTCGTGAACTATAAATGGTCCTTTCCATCTGGTATCGAGCTTTCCACCCCATTGTTTGTCTAACCTTGAGTTGTATAACAATACTAAGTCTCCTTTTTCATATTGAATTTCTTTCTTTAATTTATTCGCGTGTCTTTCTTGCAACTTCTTTTGCGAATGGTTAATGGTTTCCCTAGCTTTTTCATGATGTTGAGGTAACAGTTCTGTTAGTTTGTGTGCTTGTGCTAATATAGTTTCTTCTAAGTCGTAATTTTCAATATTTTCTCATATTCTAGTTTCTATTGGTAGTGTGGCTTCTCTACTGTGATTTAAAAAGAATGGGGTGTATTTAGTTGTATTATGTTCTGTCATACGATATGCGAATAGTATTGGTAATATGTAATCGTCCCAATTCATAACGTCCTGCATCTTCCTAATGCGTTTGTAAGAGTTCTATTAAATCTTTCTACTAGTCCATTGGTCTGTAGGTGATAAGGTGATGATAGTCTATATTTCATTTTGAATTTGTTACATAATTCTTCTACCAGTCTATTCTTGAAATGTGTTCCTTGGTTGGTTAATAATATTTAAGGAGTTCCATGTCTACAAATTATATCTTCAAAAATAAAGTTTGCTATGCTTTCTGCGGTTGCATTTGTCAATCCAAAGGGCATGATATTAAATTCATATATTCCGTGTCTTGTTACAAATGCTGTCTTTTCTCGACTTTCGGGGTCCATTTCTACTTGCCAGTATCCACTAGCTAAGTTTAAAGTTGTAAAATATTTAGCTCCGTTAAATGATTCTAACATTTCATCGATTCTTGGAATAGGAAAGGCATTTTTCTTTGTTACTCCATTTAGTTTTCTATAATCTACACAGAATCGTATTTTTCGTCTTTCTTTTTGACTAATACCACTGGTAAGGTCCAGGGGCTTTTTGATCTAGTAGCTAACTCATTTTCTAAAAGTCTATCTATTTCTTCTTTTATAAATTTATCTGCATCGGGTCCCGTTTTATAGTACCTTTGTTTAATTGGTTCTACATCTTCTGTGGTTATTTGGTGTCAGATTACGTTAGTTCTTCCTAATTGGTCTAAGTCTTCTGTGAAAATTTCTTTATATTCATCCATTAATTTGTCAAATTTTTCTTTTTGTTGCGGAGATAATTCTCCTACTTGCATTTCTTTTGACTTTTTTGGGGTTGCTAAGAATGCTGATATCTCGATGATTTCTTCATCAGAAAATACTTCTTCCAAATCTTCTTCTTCCAAATTTTCTTCGTCAGAGTTGTATTCTACTTCATTAGTTTCTTCGTATCTTATTGATCTTTTGTTGAAGTCTTGAATTTTACAAGTTGCGTGGGTTACGATGAATTGTTTTCTCCAATTTAGGACTAATTCTTATGTTTTCCAATTATAGATTGCTCCTGCTTTAAACATCCAGTCGTTTCCGAGTAATAGGGGTGATCCTTCTTCTAATACTTCTATGTCTATGGGTATGGTACTACCTTCTATTGTTATAGGGAAATCCCTAATTTTCCCTAGTGGCTTTATCTTATCGTTTGATGCTGTGACGATTGTTGCTCCAGAGGGTTCTTCTATATCGTATCCTAATTGTTCCATAGTTTCTTTTGAGATTAGACTTATGGCGGCACCACTGTCTATTATAGCTAGTATCTTGTATTCATCTATGGTTACGTAACAACTTAGAGCTGTGGTTTCGTATACATATCTTTGATCAGCGAATTCTACTTTGATTTCATTGGATTTTCTTAATACTTGATTCATCTCTGTTCGAGCCTGAGGGAAGGCTTCAAAGAATTCCCCTAAAGTTATCTCTACTTCTTGATTTAAGATTTTTGTGATCAGTAGTTCTCTGAAGTCTTTTAGCGTAATGTTATTCCAGGTTACTTTTGGTGATGTACTGGGTTTGGAGTTTCCAAAGGTATCCATAGTCTGATTACTCGTTCTTTGTTTTTTATTTGGTGTATTTCCTTCAAAGGTTCTTTCTCTTTTTCCTAAATATGCTTCTAGGAGTTCGAATGTAATGATGGTACTTTCACTAAGTTTTTATTTTTCAGTTTCTTGTCCTTCGTTTATTACCTCTACGTATTTGGCGGGAGTTTGCTCTTGATTACTATTGTTGTTACTGTTTCTCGAGTTATAATTTCTTAGGTTATCTATGTCATTATTTCTCCAATTATTATTATTGTATTCGGATTGATTTGAATTTCCATTGTTACTATAGCAGTTTCTTGCTATGTGCCCAGGTTTTCCATAATTGTAGCATGTCGTATTCATCCTTTGATTATTATATCTGTTATTATTGAATCGTCGGTTGTTATTAAAGGGTTGTCTCCCGTTGTTGTTGAATTTCTGGTTAACATTTGTCATTTGCATGATTTCTGCTTTCTTTATTTCTAGAGCTGCCATTTGTTTTCATAAGGTCTATGGTTTCTTCGTTATTTTTATTCTTACTATTGTTCTTTCCTCCTTTATTTTTCTTGGGTTCTGGTTCAAGTTCTTCGTCCCATTTTCAAGGTTCAGGTTCTCTTTCTTCCTCAGTGTCTCTTCTGTCTTCATAGTTTTGAATTATTTTCACTATTTCTGCGATTGTTTCTGGTGCGTGCATACTTACCATGGGTCCTAATCCTTTCTTTAATCCTTTTTTGAAATATCTCATCTTTTCTTGTTCGTCTACTTCTGGTACTTCTCTAATGTGCGTTTTGAACCTACTAAAATAACTCATTACCGGTTCTGTAGAGCCTGTTTAAAGTTTTCTAGTTGGCTTCGCCACTTTTTTCGCCATTTTTGATTATAAAATCTTCTTTCAAAAGCCGTTGTAAATTTTGCCCATATTGGTCATGCGTCGTTGCCACCTTCGTAGGTTTGTGTATTAGCCTCGGCATACCATTCTTCCGCGTCTTCATAGAGGAATGCTTCCATCTTATCTCTCCAAGTATTGGCATTCCAGCCATTGGCTCGTGCTACCTTTTCAAATTCTTTGATCCATCTTCTCGAATTCTGGAATCTATTCCCAGTGAACTTTAATGGTCTTAGGACAAGACTTGTTGCCATATTTTCTGGTTGTTCGGGGTTTTCTTCAGGTATTGGTCGTAAAGGAATGTTCTCTCCTGGGTTTATATTATTCGGGAATCTGAAAAGTGATTCGTGATTGAATTGTAAAAATGGAGTTAAGTGAATCTGTCTCCAATTATCTTCTACTGCTTCAGTATCGATTATTTCCTCGCTTAATTCTTCGGTTATATCTGTTAATGCTCCGGAGTTCCTAGGCGGTGAGCCTTGTAAAGATGTTCTGGCAGATGTACTTGGTGTTGATACTAATGAATAAGGTTGTCTTGACTGAGTAAAGAATGAACTATTCTCAGGTATATTTCTTCTTATTTCTTGGTATATTTGTTGAACGTCTGGTGATGGCGATCTGGTTTTCTGATTCGCGTATACTCTTGATCTACTTCTTGGTCGGTTACTATAGTTCCTATAGTTGAATTCTCTCCAAGAACTGTTATCGTTATTACTTCTATTTTGGTCTTGCTCGTTATATCGATCCAGTATATTTATATTTTAGATTTGTAGTTCGAATTATTTAAGTTTTAATTTTCTTTTAAAACTTCTCTGAATTTTGAATTGAGGAACTTGAGGATTTCTGAAGTCTTTTTATACTTTTCTGAGTATTAGTTCTCTTATAATTTACTTTCTGTCCTATCGGATTCGTTTATTTTTTTTTTACTACAGATTTTTCAAAATATTCATCAAGGATTCTCTTATATTTCTTATTTTTCACAATTTTGACGAGGGGTTCTTTCTTAAAAATGCTTTTCAAAACTTTAAGCCGGATTCAAGAGTATTGTGGGAGTCAAGCATATTCCAGAAGAGTTATCTTGCAACTACCAGAATATTTTCGAGTCTAGACACTTAAAATATGAATTGTATTTTCTCGTAGCCATTATCTTTGCTTAGTCGTGCTAGTAACATTGATTCCACGAAGAGCTTCACATGGAGGCTAAGATTCTCTTAATCAGATTGTTTTCCTTTCCGCTAGAAGGCACCAAACTGTTATCGGGGTTAATCGTTACGGTTCGATCACGATCAACCTGATACATTTTACAGTTCTTTTAGGAGTTTAACGTACTATGTCCAAAGACACACGACAGTTTGGTTTCTATTTTGCTTATAGAAGGCACCAGTCAGTTTATAGACATAATCGGTCTTTTCATTACGGCGACGCCCTTTAACATTGTTATAATTAACAAGAGGTGTAACTGTCTATGCATTCAAATATAATATGTCTTCGTATTAACTCAAAC
This sequence comes from Diversispora epigaea, assembly GCA_003547095.1. Lineage (NCBI taxonomy): Eukaryota > Fungi > Glomeromycota > Glomeromycetes > Diversisporales > Diversisporaceae > Diversispora > Diversispora epigaea. The sequence goes on along the minus strand of PQFF01000077.1, from coordinate 26,381 downwards.
GCAAAAAGTATTCTCTCTTTAAAACATTACTGCGTATTAACTCAAACGCAAAAAGTATTCTCTCTTTAAAAACAAATATGCGTTGTTATATAGTGAAATATCACGAGAACTTAACCAACTGTAGTCAAATTTCATTAAATAAATAACAGAGATAGTAATAATAAATATTAATACCTAGCATAAATGCCTTATTATATCAGGAATTAAATATAAACGTTCTAGTGCGTCCAAAATACACCGATCTATAGCATCCTATGAACACTACCTACGTTTATCATCAGGAAATTTTTTCAGGCGTAATATTCCGTAATTTTAACATGATATTAAATTTCCGTAATTTTTCGTGTAATATTACGGAAATTTTCAAAAATTTTCGAAAGTTATTGAAACGTTAAAATTCCGTAATATTACGGATGCTATTTTCCGTAATTTTGACATTTTAAAAAATTTTCGAAAATTTTCGTAATTATTACGAAAATATTTGCCTAAAAATTTTCGAAAGTTTATCGTTTTAAAAAATTTCGAAAATTTTCGTTTATTTATTGTTTATTTATGATCTTGTTTATTTATTTTGTTTCGAACTTTTTTACAAATGATCTTGTTTATTTATTCTTTTCCAGAAATTTTAAAAACTATATACTCTTTTTTCAAAAAACTATATACTCTTTTTCAAAAACTTATTTTGTTTCGAACTTTTTCAACTCTTTTTCCATTAATTTTCAAAAACTTATTTATTTTGTTTCGAACTTTTTCAAAAAACTATACTCTTTTTCCAGAAATTTTCAAAAACTTATTTATTTCTCAAGTAAGTATGTTGGTTTTTGACGAGGTTGGACGCCAGTTGCTATCCGTAAAATCTTCATTTGATGTTGTGTTTCTGGATCGTCTGAGACTCCAGTGAATCTTCTTGAGTCCCTTCGGTTGTGTTAAAGTGATGGACGGGGTAAAGTTCTGATAGTAAAACGCTGTTAGTTCTCGACTATACATGTTCCCAAAATTGATTTTGGATTTTTTAGGTATTTCGACTTTTTGAGATTTGTGTAGAATTCATTCTATATATGGAAGTAAAAAAAGTACCCAGTTATGTGTATCTTCAATCAAAGAATAAATCTGGGTGGTCAAAAAATTTCGGGTTTTAAATAAAATAATTTCGTCTTCTATAAAAAACTATTTCGACTTTTTTCCCCAAAATTGNTATTTTGTTTCGAACTTTTTCAAAAAACTATACTCTTTTTCCAGAAATTTTCAAAAACTTATTTATTTCTCAAGTAAGTATGTTGGTTTTTGACGAGGTTGGACGCCAGTTGCTATCCGTAAAATCTTCATTTGATGTTGTGTTTCTGGATCGTCTGAGACTCCAGTGAATCTTCTTGAGTCCCTTCGGTTGTGTTAAAGTGATGGACGGGGTAAAGTTCTGATAGTAAAACGCTGTTAGTTCTCGACTATACATGTTCCCAAAATTGATTTTGGATTTTTGAGGTATTTCGACTTTTTGAGATTTATGCAGAATTCATTCTATATATGGAAGTAAAAAAAGTACCCAGTTATGTGTATCTTCAATCAAAGAATAAATCTGGGTGGTCAAAAAATTTCGGGTTTTAAATAAAATAATTTCGTCTTCTATAAAAAACTATTTCGACTTTTTTCCCCAAAATTGTAATTTCGGGGCCCCAAAATAATTTTTCGTGCAAGTATATTTTCGACGTTCCTTTCCTTGATTAATACAGCCCTTATACTACGATTTTCCTGTGGTGACATTCCGCCATAATCACGATAACGGGTAGTCGTTCAATGAGGGTTATTCATAAAGTAGGATACCCCCTGTTATCTAGAATATACATGTCGTCAAAACTAATTTGGCTTTGACTCAACTCTTAAAATTTTAATTTTTAATTGCGTCTGACTCAACTAATTGCGTCAATCACTAATAAAAATCAAAATTTGCCTTGACTCAACTCCAATTTTTCTCAATTTTAATTGCGTCTGACTCAATTCAATAGTTTTGACGACATGTATAGTCTAGAAGTAGGATACTCTCAGACGCTAACATGCTTACTTAGAAAACAGTGCACAGAGATTGAATCAGTTTATTCAATATTGTTTCTAATATTTTTTTTTCTTTTCTTTTTTCCTTAGTATTAATAACAAATTTTCAGAATTTTTCAAAAATTTTTGAATTATTTTTGCGAATTTTATTTTCTATTTTTTAAAAAAATATTCAAAATTACATATTATTATAGTTTTTTTCGAACATTTTTATATTTTTTGTATTTTGATTTTTAAAAATTATTATTGTATTTTTCGCATATTTATTTAATAAAAAATAATGAAAAATAAAAAATTGTAATGTTCACTAATGTATTAATGAAAATATAAAAAATAATCTATTTTTTTTCGTTTATTTACAAAGTACTTGAACCTCCGCTAATCATTTCTATTAATTCCTCATCCCATATTTTCCGCCTTTCTTCTTCTTCCCGCCTTTCTTCTCCTTCTTGCCTTTCTTCCCTTCCTCTTTCTTCTTCTAATATTCTTTCTTCCCTCAATCTTCTTTCTTCTCCTTCTCATCTTCTTTCTTCTTCCTCTTCTCTTTTTTCTCTTTCTTTACCTTTTTTTTCTTCTTCTTCAGATGATTCCTCCTCTGATTCCGATTCTTCATCTGATTTTTCTTCAAATTCGATTGTTTCGCCTTTTTTTAATTTTTTCTATAAATAAAAATAATAATTAGTATTTCGTATAATTCGTATAATTACAAATAAATTTAATAAATTTATACTTACGATATTTTTCTTTATTCTTTTTCGAATAGTTTCGTCATCGATTTTTATACTTTCGACTTTCGGACTCAGCAAGTATTGTATTATTGAAATCGTAAAGGCGACTTTTTCTTTCGGTACCTTCTTCGATTTTTCCCAAATTTTTTTCATGATCTTTGTACACCAGGTCAAATTTTCATGACCATCGACGTCCTGGTTCAGTTTTCTTAGTACATCTTTGACCTTTTGGAATTTTTTCCAAGATAATACTTCACTTGCTGCAGATTTGGTATTTATTGTAGACAAATCTGATTCCCCGAAAGTCGAAAAAAATGATGATCGAACTCTTGTAGCAATTGCTCCTCTTCTTCTCCGGTGTTTTGCGAGGAGCTTGAAAATTTTTAAAATTTTATTAAAAATTATTTATTATACTATAATTTATATAATTTATATAATTTAATAATTTAACAATACTTACTCTGCTGTGAATGTATTTACTATAGTAATAACTCCACCGATCATCCTCCTAATGTTCGAAATACTCCAGATAACTTTTTGCGGAAATAGTACCAGCAGATTTTTTTAATTCTTTTTTATTTGGATATATATATTTATTAATAGAATAAGAGGCGATTTCCCTACAAATTCCTATTATAAAGAATACCAAATAAGTAAAAAATATAATTCATTTTAAGAAAATTTCACATATAATACTTACTTTAATAAATGATTCTTCAGTTGTGTAGTCTCCGACACCACTCATTTTCAAAAGTTTTCGAACATCAGAGATTTCTTTTTTTAATTTGTTGAAAAAGGTTTTTGCTTCCTTTCGGGTAAGTGGAGCATCGTCATCTAAATGTAAATACATTAGTTTGTATATTTAAAATATTTCGAAGGATTTCGAAGAAATTCAAAAATTTACTGTCATCACCAATTTCAGTAATTCCTGTTTTTGTCTTTCTTCATTTTCTTGAAGTAGTTTGTGATGGCGATGGCGATGGATAACGACTTATTATTACATGTGGCGATGATGGTTGTGGTTGTGGTAATTCTTGTCGTGGTTGTAGTGATGTTTGTCTTGATGTTGTTCTTGATGCTTGTCTTGATGTTGTTCTTGATGCTGGTCTTGTTGGTTTTGCTGTTGCTGAAGTAGATATTTTGCTTTTTTTCGATTTAACAAATCTCGAATGACCAGAAAAAATTCCGGCGATTGCTGTTCTATTTTTATTTTGCTTTTTTTGGTGATAACTTAGTCTTGTTGACATGTTTAAAGAATTATTAAATATTTTATTATTTGTAATATTTGAAATATTTTTTGATTTTTGAAATAAAGCTGGAAGAATTTTGATATTTTTTATATATTTTTTATTTATATTTGTATTATGATTAAAATTATACTAATCTTCGAAAATCCTTATTTCATGATTAAATTAAGTATTGTCATTACATTTCTTCCTTAAACGAAATATGTCGTGATTAAAAATCATTGTCTTTCATTCTTTTGAAATTGTCATTATATTTTATTTTTTTATTTTAAACGACCAGTGAGGCCTCATTTTTATTCAGATATTTATAATATACATTACAATTCAGTAACTTAAACTACAAATACATATAGAATAAAAACTGACTATAAATTCTAGATTACTCTAAATTCTAACCGTCTAACCAGCCACCGTAGAGGAAATCCTAAGATTCCCTTTATTTAGGAGGTTTCAGCCCCACTAAAGTTAATTTTGCAAAAAATATTTTTAAAAAAATTTGTACTGTTATCATACACGGCCATTAATGTTTGTTTTATAATTGATTCTTTACATTGTTCTAGATTATCTTTAATTACTCTATAATTAGGATCTTTCAATCCTGAGTTGCCTCCTTTCCCTCTTTTTTCTTTTCTTCCGATTCCCACTGATTTTTCCCATTCTAAAACTCTAGCACATCGTTCAGTCCACATTATAAACAAATGTTTTCTACAACGCATGTACCATTCCTTTATTATAGATTTTACTTTTATTGTATCTTTTATATTTTCTCTTAGTATTGTTCTAATTTTATTAGGGATCAACCCCCTAATGCAATTGACTAAACTGAATTCATTTTCATTATCTGTTTCTCTTATTTCATCTATATTAAAATACGAAGTGTTTATTATATCAGTTTTTGTTTTTTCTGCTGTATCTCTACCTTGAATTTCTAGTATAGCATCTAGAAGGTAGTTTTTAAATCTTTCTTGTGTAATTTTTGCTTTATTTTTACATAAAAATACGTGCGTAGCATCTTCTTTCCTTGCTTTACAGAATATACATTTGTCATTTTGGTAAACTGATGGTTTTCTTATATGTAAGTTATTAATAACTGGCAATTCGTCATTGAGTATTTTAATATTAAAAGTTCTATACTTTTGATCCTCTTTACTTGTATAATTTGATACAATTTTTGTGTCGTGTATTAACTTCCATGTTGATTGCCAGTCGGTATCATTGGCAATATTTTCATTAATCCACTTGTATGTTCGATATTGTGTTCTCCATTGTGTTATCCACTTAACTTCTGTATGTTGATACTACCTGTTGGGAGAGTGTGGGGGATTCTCAGCTAATTTACCAAGTTTAACCCGGTAGTTATCACTAAGAATAGTTATAGAGATAAGTGATCCAATCGATGTTGAAGATGTGGATAAAGAAAAAGGTAAGGAAATCTGGAATCTTGGACAAGAGAAGGTATGAAACTGACAATAGTTTATTTTTGACAAAAAGGAATATTTTCGGGGGGGAGGGAATAATGCAGAATAATCAATAATATGTAAAAGAAGAAGGGTGTAGAATTCAGGCACAGGTTGATTAGTAAGATTCTAGATGTATACTAGGAAATTCAAAGAAAACGAAGTACACTGCGGCGGTCACGTGACTTTTCTGGGAGAACAATAAAATTATGTCGGCCAAAAGAAAAAAAATTAAGACTATAGACTATGTAATAGTATTTGATTAAAATCCGGAACAGGTCAAGATAACAGTAAAACAAGAAATGAATGTTCAAGCTTTATATATAAAGAAATAAAAAGAAACAGTTTCTTTATTGAAGAAATTAAAGAGATAATACAAGCAAAGCAAATTTTTAAAGAAAATGATTATATCATAAAGAAACTATAAACTTTATTAAAACATTTTTATTACTTTTTTCTGGCCTATGAGCACTACTCTTACATGAGGAAGAAAATTAAAAGTCTTTAAATACTTTTCAAGATCTACTTTATACATATAAATAAAGAAATCTATTTGTTACATAATAAAAGTAAAGAAAAATAAGCAAAGAAATAAACAAAAAGGTCTATTCTAGTTTCTAAACAACTTGGCTTCTTGTAGATGGATGGCTGCTTCGAAGAGTGGTCATCTTTTAGATGGATTGTTCCTTCGCCAGGAAGAGTGGTCATCTTTTAGAAGAATGGTCGCTCATCCGCAGTTCCGCAGTTCGATTTTCCAAGTCATGTGTCACGTGATAGGCGCAGCCGAAAAATTATACATACGTTTCTTAAACAAAATAAAGAAAATAATAATGAAAAAAATAATAAGGACGGGGACAAGAGGGACACGACAATAGAAGCGGAATAGAGGTAGGTGAGGAAGGATAACTAGTGCTAAATACTAATAAGCATTAATAAGTAATAATAAGAATTATATAAAGTATATGTATACAAGATTATATATATATATAATTATAAGGAAAAATAAATAAATAAATAGAAGAAGAAAAGTAAATAAGTAAAAAAAATAATCGTAACAACGTTTTTTAATAAATTCTTTTATCGATGTATCTATATGTTTCCTGGCCCATTTAAATAGTGCCTTTCGATCATTCAATTGCATTATATCAATTTCATAAATTCCGTTTGAGGTTAATCCCTTTTGCACTAACTTATCTGCACGCTCATTTAAAACAATGCCACTATGTGCTTCTACCTTTATTAAGTCGAGTTTGATTTGTTTTGCTTTAATAATTTCCACAATAGCTTGGAGTACCGTTGGAGATTTATAATTACTCCAGTTTTTTCCTTTCTTATTTTCTAAAAACCCCCGAATAGCCCAAATTGCTGAAGAACTATTGATATATATTTGTATCTTTATTTTGCTGGGAACTATGTATATTGCCACCAATATTGCCCACAATTCTGCTATAGTCGAAGATGGTGGACCTTCCACTCGCCTACTAATTTCTATCGGGCTCGGATGGTCGAACACAATTCCAAATCCCATTGTCTGCCTACTTTTACCAGATATTTCACCAGGTATCTTCTGTTTTAATTTTGTCATTGATCTATTTGTATAGACTTTTATTTGTTTTTCTGTCTGAAGAGCTAACTGAGAATTTTCAATTATAGTCTTATCCTCCTCTGAAACTATAATTAATTTTTTTCATAATTCTGTATTTATATTATTATTTGTTATATTACTAGGCCTTTTTAGTTGATTTGATACTTGTATAAACGTATTAATTGATAAAGGTGATAAAAGCAATCTGTTTCTAGCTCGTTTGTCATTTTTGTTACTAACTGAGACACGTGATTTTCGTTTGGGGATTTAATATACACTATCCATTTCCACCTCTATCACACACTTTTTACTTGATGAGTTGTTTGCCATTTGTGTATTAGTATCTGGTTTGTTTCTGATCAAATCGCATCCTTCGTACGGTGCAACCAGAGATCCTTCTATTCCATCTATGGGATCACTAAAATAGTGATATATTGGAATTGTTGAGATATTTTCACGAGGATTTCGATAAACTCTCCCAATTAGCGTATTCGCATTTGTTTTTATTGCCACTATTTGGTCTTTTTTTATTTGCTCTTGGTCTAACTTTATTATTCTATTGAAAGGATTAATCGGTCTTCCTTGACGAATCTCATCGCGTCGATTTTCTATTTCAAACTTGAGCTCGTTAAACCAGTTTAGCGCATATCCGTTTGATATTATTTTGTCAATCTGTGGCCATTCTAGAGTTTTTTCCATAGTAGCATTTAGGAGTTGTTCTATGAACATAACTTTGTATTTTTTACATGCCTCCCTATTATCCTTATACCAGAATACCGATTGCATAAACTCTTCTATAGAAATGTTTCCTCCCATTGGAGCAATTGGAAATTTGTGTGACTCTGTGATTTCAATTTGAATTTCATTGATTGCCAATAATTCTAGTATTTCCCCGTTCAATCTTCGATTTGAAATTCCCTTCCATGTATTCGGCTGTATCCGCCATATCGAGTTTGTTGACCATATATTATTTTGCAAGTTCTGTAAACGCATCCTTGTGGTAATTCCACATTTATTGTTCATGTTTAGCCTGTTCATCAATTCTATTGCATGCAATTGTATTTGACAATCCTCAATGTTAAATAATCTATAGCCCCAGTGTGAGTGTAAGACGCTGTCTGGCAAGGCTACTGAGAATCCTATTATACTTTTAAAACTTTTCTTAATGCTGACATTTAATTCGTTTTTTATCGTTTCTCCTAGTACCATATCTGTTAATAAATATTCTATTTGAGGGAATAAAACTTGGTTTATAATATATCTAACTTGTTTGTCAGTTAACTTTTTTCGTTTTAACATGTTTGTTGTCGTCAAGACTCTCTCTCTCAATTTATTGTATTGTTCTTGTTTTTGCCCATCTTCTGAAATCCATACCCCTAAGTATCGAATCGCTGAATCAGGTTCATGTGGAGTTAACCGTGAGTCCACAAAGTCAATCGCATTTTCTTCTATAGTGTTCTCAGAATTTAAAACTATTAAATCGGATTTCGTCGCATTAACTATTATCAAGTTCAGGTCAAAAAAGGACTCTGTTATCTTTGCCATTTCCTGTAAATCTTCTTTGTTGTCAGCGATCCAAACCGTGTCATCCATATACGCCAACGATGATGTTTGGTTAGTTATCGATTCAGTAGTTTTGCTTGCTAGGTTCACGTCCCAACTTACTTCCATTTGATATCCTTTTTTTAATGATTCTATTTCACATAATAGCGGATCATAAAAGATGTACCAAAGTAATGGAAATATCACTGGTCGAAAATTTATAAAAACTATACCTATCGGGTACCAGATAGGTGTAGTATCCGTGCCTAATATCGTACACATATCGGGTACCCGATAGGTGTGAGAAAACATTTTTCACACTTATCGGGTACCCGATATGTGTAAAAAAACATTTTTTACACCTATCGGGTACCCGATATGTGTACGATATTAGGCACGGATACTACACCTATCTGGTACCCGATAGGTATAGTTTTTATAAATTTTCGACCAGTGTATGCTATCTCCCTGGTCTACCCCTCGCTGTACTTCATATGGCTCACTAAAACCATATTCTGTTATTCCCTGTGCCGTTCTGTGTGTTGTGATATCTTTAATTATAGACATTATTTTTTCGGGTATTTTGATTCGTTTCATTGATTTTATAAGCATGTCCGGATCAACTAAATCAAACGCCCTTTTGATATCTTGGAACAATAGCCATAGCTCTTTTCCTTTCTCCCTTGCTTCTTCCATTATATTATTCAATATATGTATAGGGTATGTGGTTCTACCTCCCGGGAGACCCGCCCAATTGTTTTCTGATAGTATCTTATTGTTTGAAAGAACTTTGGACAGTCTATTGTTTAATATCTTCATAAATATTTTCCTACTTGTTTCCATTAATGTAATTGGCCTCGTAATTTCTAGGTTACCCTCCCAGTTTTTTGGTTTAGGAATTAATACTACTGAACTATTAGTCCAATCACGCGGGACTTTGCCAGTTTCTAAGATTTGATTAAAAATTTGTATTATTAATTCTAAACCTGACAGCGGCATGTGTTTATAGATTTCATATGGAATTTGTGAAGGTCCAGGGGCTTTCCCGTTGTTGAACCCCATTATCGTTTCTTCAACTTCCTGTATCATTATTGGCGAAACTACTTGATCATATATATTATCCTGCACACCTCTTTGCGGGGCATATTGACGTGACCATTGAGGTGGAAGTTTAAGTCGATCCTCCCTAGGGTTAGCCGTCCAGTTATATAAATGTTTCTTGACCTCATTTTTTATTTCTTCTGGTGTTGTAATTATTTGAATTGTTTCGTTTTCGTTTATCTAACAATTCTATCCAGGACGATTCGTTTTTGTTCTCTTTCCAAAGCTGAAGAGATCATACGTATAAGAGAAGTCTCTAAAAATGTCTGTCTTCTTTCTACATACTTTTTTATTTTTTCGCTACGGCTTTTTAGCATATCATTTTTTTATTATCTTTTTCAGGGCTTTCCACATATCTCTGATATTTTCCACCCATTTAATTTGTGACTCTACTTCTTGTTCAGAAAAATCAGGTATAAGTCTGTCACATTTTTCCCTCAAAATTCGTTGGGCTTTAACAAATTTTTCTTTTGTTGCCGTTGAGACTGATCATTTAGATGCGATAAGTTTACCAATCCGATGGATTCGTGAGAGTAAAGATAGTAACCAAAAGTCTTTGTGCCCATTATTACACGAGTTAACTTTATTTTTTAATTCTCTCGCTTTTGGTAACTCTTGGTTCCCCATACTAATTATAGTATCTTTCAGCAATTTCCACTTAGTTTCTAATAAACTATCATTTTCATTTGTTCCTGATATAGCAGTATCTACAGCCGATTCAAACTTGTTCCATTGCTCTTCCGTAACGTCTTTTAGTCGCCATAATCCCTTCTTCTTCGCTTTCGAATATTTATTTCTCCGATACTATTTGTTATCTATCCATTGTGTCACATCGATTGTGATTTCCACCATAAAATGGTCACTTTTAGCAGAAACGTCTGTATTTTTAATTTCATATTCTCTAACGTTTCCAAAGNTGATATTTTCCACCCATTTAATTTGTGACTCTACTTCTTGTTCAGAAAAATCAGGTATAAGTCTGTCACATTTTTCCCTCAAAATTCGTTGGGCTTTAACAAATTTTTCTTTTGTTGCCGTTGAGACTGATCATTTAGATGCGATAAGTTTACCAATCCGATGGATTCGTGAGAGTAAAGATAGTAACCAAAAGTCTTTGTGCCCATTATTACACGAGTTAACTTTATTTTTTAATTCTCTCGCTTTTGGTAACTCTTGGTTCCCCATACTAATTATAGTATCTTTCAGCAATTTCCACTTAGTTTCTAATAAACTATCATTTTCATTTGTTCCTGATATAGCAGTATCTACAGCCGATTCAAACTTGTTCCATTGCTCTTCCGTAACGTCTTTTAGTCGCCATAATCCCTTCTTCTTCGCTTTCGAATATTTATTTCTCCGATACTATTTGTTATCTATCCATTGTGTCACATCGATTGTGATTTCCACCATAAAATGGTCACTTTTAGCAGAAACGTCTGTATTTTTAATTTCATATTCTCTAACGTTTCCAAAGTATTTATGATGAATCCATATTTGGTCCAACCTACTTGCACTAGTTACTTCATTGTTTCTTCTAGTATGGAACGTATATTTCTCCCCATTTCTAGAATTAAGTTAATGACAATCTTCATATCCCATTCCGCTTACAGTGGCGATGAGTGAATTTCCAGGCGTTGACGTTTTCCCACTCGGAAATCGGTCTTTTCTGGAGTTAGGAACTGCATTCCAATCTTCCAAAACTATTGAGACCATGTCTTTACTGAGTGCTTCGCTCAATTTATTCTCCAACCATTGGTTCAATTCTTTGATGTCTTCTTTGTGTTTAGTTGATTTCGTAGGAACATATATCGCGATTAATTGAACAATAAATTTTCCTTTGAAGGATAAATATAGGCATAACGCTCTTGCTCTGTGCCTGTCGATTCTGTATACGTGTGGAGCAATCATGTTATCAACCATAAGTCCTACTCCCGATCCTTGTTCACCTTTATTTTCACTTGCCCACCATATATAATATGATTTGGTACCTTGATTTCTACATTCTCTTTGTTCCTTAAATATTGTCTATTTGTTTCGTTTGTTTACTTTAGTTTCTGTGATAGCAATTATATCTAATTCATGTTCAATACAATATTGCCATCATAATTCTTGTTTTATTCCATCATTTATACCCTTAAATTTTGTGTCGCAATTTTCCATTCTACTTTTTTTTTTTGTTTTGGTTCTACATTACTATTACTATTTAAACTATTATAACTGTCTATAGTATTAATTGAGAAAATATTATTATTATTATAAATAGAATTAAACGAACCCGTATTACTATATATACTATTGTCTATGGTCACGTTACTTTCATTAACGTGTTCACTATTTAGGTTTCTATCATTATTACTATCTCTCGAATCTATTATATTGACTAAATTATAATTATTATTAAAAGAGGAACCATGAAAATCCGAACTAGAATTAATTATAGAAATTATATTATTATTACTTTCTGTTGCATTTTTATTTTTGTTACTACCATTATTATTATTATGATTATTATTGTCTGTCATAAAATAATAAATATGATATAAATTCTTCTATTTAGAGCCCAAGCCCTCGCCTCAGAATTGATCTTTTTCTAATGCTCCGGTTATATTTTTTTTATTTACAAGTTTTTCCATCGAAACCATTCTTCCTTCAACATTTTGAACAACCTGAAGCAATTTTTGCATTGTATCTTCTTGGTTATTATTATTGTTTATATTCACTTCTTCAATCAATCGTTCTGTTTCTTCGTCGAAATCTATTTGATCGTTTTCGTCTTCTTCATTTTTCACATATTCCCCCATTTGTCTTAACACCAATTTTTCTAGATTCGCCATCCTTTCCGCTAAATCTAAAATCATTTTTTCAATTTCATTTAATCTATCTCCTCGTGAATCATTCGATCTAGTATTGGCATTATTTAGGTTTGAATTATTGCTGTTATAATTACGTTTTTTGATTTCTTCGGCATTAATATTATCACCTTTGGTGGCGTCCGCAAACGTTTTTCCCCTTTCTTTATATACGTTACTCATGGATTTATATAATTTCGGGTTATATCGTTTATAAATTTTACCAAATTTTTCAAATTTTTCTGTTTGTTTCTTTTTAAAGTCAATATCTCTAATTGTTCTTGGGCAGTCTTTCGCAAGGTGGTCTTCCGCGTGGCATCGGTAGCAAGTTTTAACGCTTATCTCAATGATTTTCAAGTTTTTATCTGCGACCTTCCACGACTTCCCCAAAGCAGCATTTCGAGTGGCTTCGTCGGCGAACGTAACTATCGCTTCACCCTTACGGCGATACGTCTTAATTCTGGGGATATAACAAGTTAAGCCATGAAGTGATTTGATAAATGGTATAAGTTCTCTGGCCATCGTACCGAATGGTAATCTGATCATTCGTGCTGCGTATTGTCCTCGTGACATCAGATTATCATAATTTTCATTGTCCGGAGTGTAACGTAGGACTTTATGGTCTACGCACTATGAAAACTAATAACTCACACGTGATGTCTGTCTGTTCACTTTCGAGAAGCTGATTGGGTGTTTACATGATCTGTCCTGTCACAAGATAATGTTTGTATTATATCATTGTAACTTTTTTTAATTGTAATAAAAATCTTAAATTTTGCTCCGGACTTACAACGGTTCCCGTTTCCTAGTCTATTTTCATGATACGATATGCATCTTCCCCAATTAAAATACTCCACAAATTATTTATTTTTTTTGCATCTTTTTCATTTTCGAATATGACAATAGCCCATTGCCACATGCCGGAGGGACGTAATGTCATACGNCGCTTATCTCAATGATTTTCAAGTTTTTATCTGCGACCTTCCACGACTTCCCCAAAGCAGCATTTCGAGTGGCTTCGTCGGCGAACGTAACTATCGCTTCACCCTTACGGCGATACGTCTTAATTCTGGGGATATAACAAGTTAAGCCATGAAGTGATTTGATAAATGGTATAAGTTCTCTGGCCATCGTACCGAATGGTAATCTGATCATTCGTGCTGCGTATTGTCCTCGTGACATCAGATTATCATAATTTTCATTGTCCGGAGTGTAACGTAGGACTTTATGGTCTACGCACTATGAAAACTAATAACTCACACGTGATGTCTGTCTGTTCACTTTCGAGAAGCTGATTGGGTGTTTACATGATCTGTCCTGTCACAAGATAATGTTTGTATTATATCATTGTAACTTTTTTTAATTGTAATAAAAATCTTAAATTTTGCTCCGGACTTACAACGGTTCCCGTTTCCTAGTCTATTTTCATGATACGATATGCATCTTCCCCAATTAAAATACTCCACAAATTATTTATTTTTTTTGCATCTTTTTCATTTTCGAATATGACAATAGCCCATTGCCACATGCCGGAGGGACGTAATGTCATACGTGCTACTTTACCGTATAAGGTTTCGAGGTCTGTTTTTAGTTCATTATATTTAACTCCCATTGGGATGTCCCATAATTTAACTCCATTTGCTTCTTCTTTGTTTAGATTTCTTCTGAATAATTGAGCCCTATGCATACGAGTAGGCTTTTCTGTATTGGCGTCCACATCTACAGTTTGTGCCTTTTCCAAGAATTCTTTACTGCTAAAAATGGCCGAGATTATTTTTTCTTTGTTGTTAAGTTCAGCCCTTACTACAATGACTTCAGTTTTTTGTCTAAGGATTTGTTTCACGTGAGTAATTTTTTCCCCTGGGTTTCTTTCCGGAATTCTGTCTGCATGAGTCCAAAGCTTATATTTTTTTGCGTCCATATCAATTCTCCAAGGTGCTTGATTACTATTCTCTGTATTATAGGATTTCACAGATTTGGCGTCATCTTCTTCTAAGATAGAGTTTAGAAGACGAGTAATATCTTGGTCCTTTCCTTTTCCTTTCCTGTTCGTTACTGTAGTCCAACCGCTATTTTCAAGATTTCCTTCCAATGGGTTAGATAACTAAGTGTCTTCTTCTATTAATGATGTATCCTCGAGGTTATCATTGTTAATGTTATCTTCGTTACTTTCAATTAATACGATAGGTTAGATTGGTTCTTCTGTAGTTTCCATTTCTTGAGGTGTAGAATTGTTTCCTGAGATTTCTTGGTTTTGACAAAGTAAGGTTTTTACTGTTCTTGGTTTCTTGATGATAGAGTTGTCCTTTTGGTTAATTGATAATGCTTCTACTCATTTAGAGTAGTTAGCGGTAGACCTTCTAAGTCTGTTATTTGAGCCTTCACTCATATTTTCGAACAAAATTTAATAAAAAATAAAAACTTTTTCACTATAAATTACTGCGTATTTTTACAATAAAATTGATAAGCGGAAAGAGTTTTTTTTTTTGAAATTGTCATTACATGAATTATTCGTATTATTTATTAGTGTTAGGAATCGGGTCTATATTTAGACTCGAATAATCGTCACAAATAATCGACGAATAATCGCGAATAATCGTCAATTATTCGCGATTATTCAGCGATTATTCGACGATTATTTGGCGATTATTCGGCGATTATTCGACGATTATTCGCGATTATTCGACGATTATTCGGCGATTATTCAGCGATTATTATAATTATAATATTTTTATTATAATTATTATTATTTAGCCCCCACAGTTTTATAATTATTATTATTCTTGTCTCTCACGATTTTTAGCTCTCACGATTCTTGCTCCCACGGTTTCGTCTCCCATGATTTTTAATTCACATGATTCTTATCCCTACGGTTTTTTTATTATTATTATTATCATTATTATAGCTCCCGTGGTTTTATTATTAAGATTATTATTATTATTATTATTATAGCCCCCACAGTTTTATTATAATTATTATTATAGCCCCACAGTTTTATTATTATTATTATTATTATTATAGCTTCCACAATTTTATTATTATTATTATTATTATTATAGCCCCCACTGTTTTGTTATTATTATTATTCTTGTCTCCCACAGTTTTTAGCTCTCACGATTCTTGTTCCCACGGTTTCGTCTCCCACGATTTTTAATTCCCATAATTACGGTTTTTTTATTATTATTATTATTATTATTATAGCTCCCGTGGTTTTATTATTAAGATTATTATTATTATTATTATTATAGCTCCACGGTTTTATTATTATTATTATTATTATTATAGCTTCTACAGTTTTATTATTATTATTATTATTATTATAGCCTCCGCGGTTTTGTTATAATTATTATTATAGCCCTGTGATTCTTGTTCCCACGGTTTTATTATTATTATTATTATTATTATTATTATTATTATTATTATTATTATTATTATTATTATTATTATAGCCCTCGCGATTCTTGCCCCACGGTTTTATTATTATTATTATTATTATAGCCCCCGCGATTTCCACGGTTTTATTATTATTATTATTATTATTATAACCCTCGCGATTTTTGCTCCCACGGTTTTATTATTATTATTATAACCCCCACGATTCTTGCTCCCACGGTTTTATTATTATTATTATTATTATTATTATNCTAGGGGATAGTTAAATAAATGGGGGGGCCAACTAAGGTTACACACACATATATGCAAATGAAATGATTATCGCCTGAACTGAAATTATATATAATTTATTAAGTATTACTATGTAAAAAAATTATTGCACAACTTTTAACAATGTATCTAAAAATAAACTAGTATGAATTTCTCAACTTATATTAATGTGCATGATCATGAAGATCCTGAAGTATCTGTATCTATAATTTTTATTCAGTTTTCGCGTCTCAGTTTTGAATAAAAACGGATCAGGATATTTAAATATCTTTAAACTATACAAAACCACCCGAAATGGTAAAAAAAAAATTAGTTATTTTAAATTTTAATAAAAATATTATTGTTTTTATAAGTTTATTAATAAAATAATATATAGGAGAGTAATAATACTTCACCTCTACACAAACGACAAAAAAAAGAAGAAGCTTTACAAGAACTAATGCGAGTACGACCTGATCTTAAAGGAAAAAAAGTTTATTTTTTTCCAACTTTGGATAAATATTTTGAAGGTATCCTTATGTATGATGCCAAAGAAAAAAGAGCACAAGTATATTGTATGAAAAAGGATCTAAAATTTGAAACCTTTTCACAATGGATAAATTCTTTAAAAAATCGGGGATTTTTTAAAGGGCACAAATCAGCTATTGCAACAATTTTTTTAGAATCAAATCCCTCAAGTTCACCAATTTCATCTATTTTACGTGAATCCAATTATAAATTGTATTGGAAAAATTCTAATTTAGTATATATTTCAGATATTTTACAAATTGTTCAAGAAAAAGTTAAACCTGGAGGGAAGTTTGCAGGTACATCAATAAAAGAAATTAATAATGAACTTGAATTCTATTTTCCAACAACAGAACAACTTTCAACAAAAATATTAAAAATTTTTTGTAAAAGTGGATTCCAAAGTTATGAAATTTATGTATTGAATAAAATAGTGCAAGAAATTTATCTTCCCGTTTCAAATAAATTAATAAAAAGAACTATCAATGACATAATTAAAATTATTGATTATGCTTTTTCTGTTAATATATGTTCTGGACAAAGTACGAAAGGTAATTTTGTTAATTTATTTAATGGTTTATTATTCAAAAATACTATTATTTAAATAAATTTATTTTTAGGATTTGAGGATGTAACAAAAATTCGTGGTAACCAACTTGTCAGTAATGATAAAGACCATATGCCTATTGCATTAATGGAAAATATAGGATTGCCTAATGAATTATATAGAAGAATAGACTGTACATTAGTAGTTAAGGAAAATGTAATATGTGAAAGATGCTCAAAATTAAAGATAATAATGAAACAAATTCAACAAAGAAATTTATTAGGAGTTAATTCTAAAAAAATTATTCATGCTTCAAAAGAAATTTTGGTAGAAAAAATTAATCTACAACAAAAAATAATTAAAAACCAAAATAAATTGATATCTAAATTGAGAGATCGTCTTTATAAAAAAGTTGAAAACGAAGAAAATGAAGTTTCAAATGAAATTTCCAATATTATACATAATGTTTCAGAAAAAGTAGGAAATAAAAGTATAGATATTTCAAATTATCATCCTATTTTTCAAGAACTCATCAGAATACAAACAGAAAAACCCAAAGGAACAAGATATCATCCAATGTAAGTTAATTAATAATAAATTTTTTAATAAAAAATATTATTGATATTAATTTATCAATTTATTCTCTAGGTTTTTAAGGTGGGCTATTTCTGTATACTGTAAATCAGGACATGCAGCTTATGATGCTATGAAATTGATTATGCGTCTACCTTCTATATCTACGCTTAAAAATTATATTAACGAACGTGAACAAAAATCAGGTTGGAATGATAAGATTGCACATCAATTATTAATTAATTTAACAATTAATAATATATGGGGATATGGGCGGGTTGGATTTTTTTCCCATGACTCTTTCAAAATACAAAAAGGTATTTTTTAACTTATATTTTTAAAAATTAAATATATATTTTTTTAATAAAATTTTTAAATATAAAAAATAGGTCTTCTCTGGAGTCAACGTGAAAATTGTTATGTGGGATATTTAGATTTAGATGATGATACTCATGATTATCAAGCATTTGCAATACGATGTCAACAGGAACTTGAGTCAGATTCTTTATTAGATTCTATATCTAATGAATTTAATCTTGCAACACAAGTTCATCAGATTGTTTGGCATTCATTAACATTTAATTTTTCATTTCCTATTTCTTATTATGGAATTAATAATATTACAGCACATAATTTAAATACTATTATTTTTGAGCTTGCAGCAAAGTTAGAATATATAGGTGTCAAAACTATTGGATCATTGTGTGATGGTGCAGGCGAAAATAGAGCACATATTAAAAGTTGGGATTGGATTGCATCTAAATTAATGTGTGGTGATATTGTAGAAGTCAATTTAACTAAGGATAAAAAAACATTTCTACCAGCAAAAATTTTAAATAGCAACTTGGAAAAAACACAATTTATAGTTTTATTGGAAAACAAATGTATAACTGTTGAGCGAGCATTTATTCGTGTACCTAAATATTCGGAATCATACATTTATCATAAAACAATCAATCCAATTACAGGTGATGATTGGTTTTTTATATCTGATCCAACACACGTATTTAAAAAATTAAGAAATAATTTGGCAAAAAGTCATACAGGTGAAAGAAATTCACGAGAAATAATGTTTAAAAATAAAGAAATTAGTTGGCAACATATTAAAGGTGTATTTGAACATACAAATAACCATGCTACTGCAAAGACAACAAAACTTACTAAAAGACACGTATATCTTACTTCCTGGAGCAAAATGCGTGTTGATCTTGCGGAACATACATTATCTAAAGAGGTGGAAGATGCATTAACACATATTGAAGAACTTAAGGAAATATCAGAAGAAACTAGAGTAAGTAATTATTAAACAATAAATAATAAATTTATTTAAAAATAAAATTAATACTTTTTTTTTTTATAGAATTTTATTAAATATTCCCGAAAATATAGAGAAATAATGCACAGCAAAATTAATTTTCAGTTTTTAAATGATCCACGTATTAAAACTTTAAAAGAAATTCGTGACTGGTTTATTTGTGGCAATAAACAAAAAAAAGAATCACGAGAATGGGTTTCGGCACAATGTCAACTTGATTTAATTATTTCTATTGATGGATTTATTGAAATACTTGAATTTGTATTAATAAAATATCCTAATTCAATAATTCAACCAAGGCGAATTTCACAAGACATGCTTGAAGGACTTTTTGGTACAATTCGTGAACTAGGTGGAGATTCTTCAACACATACACTTAAATCATATGGACATACATTAAATAAATATCAATTAACTACTATATTTTCATCTGAAGTGAAAAGTAATAATTATGGAAAGGCTGACAATAATGGAACAGGAATTAGTGTTTTGAAAAGAAGGTAATTGAAGTATATAAAGATATATTTTAATTCTTTATATATAAATTATTAATAAAATTAATTATATTTATAGGGATTATAGAAAAGATAAAAAGCTATTGTCAGATAACAATAAAAATAATTATATTCAAAAATATTACGCTAGATTATCACAATTATCACTATTTTCTCGTGAAATATTTGAAAATCTTTTAACAGATAATTTATTTATGGGAAAAATTGAAATTCCATTAGAATCATATAATGAAAATGTAAGTTTAGAAAATGGTCAAGTACAAAATCTTCAAAAGGAACGATGTGAACTTGTAATTAATATTCTTTATAATAATTCTATTGATGAATTATTACAATCCTGGCATACTATTATTAAAAAATTATCATTTGCGACTATTCCTAAGAGAAAAGGAATCCAATGGCTATCAAGGTGGAGTTCTAATTTTGAAAATTGGCTCAACAACTATAAATGTTCTGGTGTATGGTATGAAGATATCCTTGCAGTAACTAATTTGAGCAAATCTCAGTCATTAAGATTAGTTTCATTTATCATGTTACAAAAAGTCATTAAGATGACATTTAGCGAAACAATAATGGATAATATAGATGATCATTTTTTATCGAATCAAAATTTAGTACCCGAAAAAATTATTATTTTGGAACCAGCCGAAGAATTTAAATTTTCTTATATTATTGGATGGATAATATACAAGTTAATCAAAAGTGATCATATAACCAAATCACATTTAAATTTTAAAAATATCTGTGATCATTTGAATGTTTTAAGTTCAGAGCAAGTGGTTTATGAACAAGATGTTCGGTCAAAAACAACAAATGTAATACCAGGTCAAGATTTTTTAACGTTTATGTATAAAATGGAATCAATTATATTGATACTATTTGAAAAGCATAAAGAATATGGTCCAAATATTTTAAGATATATACACAGTAGCTTGTTATCCAATATATTTTTATTAGAATCTTTTAATATGCTTATTGATATTTCTACAAAAATACTTTCAATATATGATTCTTTAAATGAAAAAAAACAAGAAATGAAAGAGGAAACCAAAAATTTTCTATATAAGCGAATTATTATAATTTATATGAAGAGTAGACAGAAATCTTGGCGCAAATTCAATGAGCTCATACCTGAAAAAGGTACATCTAGTCTCCGGGAGAATCTTAAAACTATGCGTAAGGATACTAAAAATTCAACACAAATTGAAAATAAGCAACCAATAAAGAAAACCAATATACCTAAAAGTCCATTATTAGGTTTGAATCAACTTAGAATATGGGCACAATTGGATAATATCGAAGAAGAATTTTCAAAAATATTTTTGGTAAATGAATTACAATGGTTACTTTGGGCATTTAATGATAATTCAAAAAATAGGAAAAAAAAAATTCTAATACCTTTAATTTTGGATCATCTAAAAAAAGGTAGTACTTTTTCAAAAGAAGCTTTAGCAAAGGAGCAAATTTTTATGTAAAATTAAATCTGAAATAAAATAAAATCATTAGAAAATTCGTGAAAATGCCGATTTCAATTTAATATTTCATAAAAAATATACTAACGTAACAAATAGTATTTGAATTCACGTAAAAACACTTCTCCAATATGTAATTAGTGTCATTGACCTTAACTTTTGAGATCAGTTGCTTAAAAATACGTGTACGGGTTTCTTTTACAAAAAAAAATCATTTTTATTCAGTGTAGAACGTGTTGTGTAACGGATATGATAATTTCAGTTCTGGCGATGATCAATTTTATATGTGTAACCTTAGTTGGCCCCCCCATTTATTTAACTATCCCCTAGTTATTATTATAGCCCCCGCGATTCCCACGGTTTTATTATTATTATTATTATTATTATTATAGCCCCCGCGATTCCCACGGTTTTATTATTATTATTATTATTATTATTATAGCCCCGTGATTCTTGTTCCCACGGTTTTATTATTATTATTATTATAGCCCTCGCGATTCCCACGGTTTTATTATTATTATTATTATAGCCCCGTGATTCTTGTTCCCACAGTTTTATTATTATTATTATTATTATTATAGCCCTCGCGATTCTTGCCCCACGGTTTTATTATTATTATTATTATTATTATAGCCCCCGCGATTCTTGCTCCCACAGTTTTATTATTATTATTATTTATTATTATTATTATTATTATTATTATTATTATTATTATTATTATTATTATTATTATTATTATTATTATTATTATTATTATTATTATTATAATCCCACGGGTTTATTATTATTATTATTATAATCCCACGGGTTTATTATTATTATTATTAT
>PQFF01000608.1:36513-64392 GCA_003547095.1 Diversispora epigaea | reverse complement strand
TTCAAAACTCCAAGCAATATATATAAATATACATTAATATTTTTTTTGTTCCAATTGCAATATTATTTATCACTATTATTTATTACCCTCTTACTTTTATACATAAACTTTATTTATAACCTTTCTATTAAATATTTATATATTTATACAATTACTATTGTATATTACATTAATTTAATCCTATATATTATAATTTTATTTTATTTTTAACCCCACTCAAAATTGTTAATTTAGTAACCTAGATCTTCTAAAAATAATAAAAATTTGACCCAACCACTTGAAAACTAGTAGAAATAATAAAACAAACGAAGTATTACCTGCTTTTAGTTCTATAAATCCCTCTTGAACCTTGAAATTATCTTTCTTTCTTGTCTAGATCTATAAAACGGTACTGCGCCACACGATTTAATTATCTAAAAATAATCAAAAAACAATAGTTAGTGTCCATGTACATGAAGAAACAATAAAATAAACATCACAATATTCCTGTTAACCTCCTTGAACTTTGAAATTACCTCATTATAATTTTGTTTTATTTTTAATCCTACTCAAAATTACAATCTATAAAGTAAAAACAGATGATTTAGTAATTTAGGTCCTCTAAAAATAATAAAAATATGACCCAACAACTTGAAAACTAGTAGAAATAATAAAACAAACAAAGTATTACCTACCTTTAGTTCTATAAATCCCTTTTAAACTTGAAATTACCTCTCTCTTTCTCCTTTTTGTCTGTGTTAATCTCATGAACAGAGAGAAGATATTTTTTTTAAAAAAAAAAGATTATCAGATTAAATGTAGATCTGCTTTAAGTGTAACAATTATTAAATATTTTTGTTAGTCATGAACCCAGTGAAAATAAAGAAAAGGAACTAACTCCGCGAAACAATTTGATTCAAAGAAAATATTCAAAATGAAAATAATAAATAACAAAATAAACAGAGATTATTTATTTGATGGGTTGTACAACTAAAATTTAACTTTGATATTTCTAAATTAAGAAAAAGTCTAGACAAAATGACCTAAACCCTGGGGGTCTAGAATAAATGACCTGAACCCTGGGGTCTAGTTTATACTTGCACGCAAAATTATTTTGGGGTCCTGAAATTACAATTTCGAAGAAAAAAGTCAAAATAGTTTTTCATAGAAGACGAAATTATTTTACTTAAAACCCGAAATTTTTTGACCATCCAAATTTATTTTTTGATTAAAGATACATATAACTGGGTACTTTTTTTACTTTCATATATAGAATGGATTCTGCATAAATCTCAAAAAGTCGAAATATCTCAAAAATTCAAAATCAATTTTGAGAACATGTATAGTCTAGTTTAAGTTTTCTCTCTGAAAAATTAGATTGCACAGAAACATGTGAATCATAATTAACAGAATTAGTATATCGTTTATTGGCTTAGTTCGGAAAAAAAAAGATAGATAAGATACAATTGTCAAAAGCACTTAATGAGTGGAGCTCAGTGTCTCTGACACATGTATCAATGGTTTAGTTATGTGAGTATATGGAGAATAGTTAAGTTAAATGTGAGTATATGGTGAATAGTTCGTGAAAAATTAGGTCGTATGAAAAACATGTGTAGAAGTAATTATTCTGGTGCATGAATTATTGTTTTTTGATTATCAATTAGTACAGATTTAATTGGTTCTTTTTCTTTTAACCTTTTCATAACATAATCATATTGATCAGATGCATTATCTTCAAGGGTAATTTTTAATTGTTCAAAAACTTTTTCAGTATTTTTATTTATATCAAGTCTTATACAAAACAAGTGTAATCAAAAAATTATGTCTAAAAATACATTGAGGTCTTCTTTGGTTCGTTCTATATATGATGGATGTCCAATTTCTGGATCCGATATTATTATTACGTTCGATCCATGTGTGTGATATTTATTCATTGTGCTATTTTACAAATGGTATATTATGTACGAAAAATTATTTTAATAAAAAATATTGAATGGCATATATCTGGAAAATTAGGTTGCACGAAAACATGTGAATTTAATTATATCTTTTTTATATTCCATAGGTGCTAAAAATTCAGACTCAAGTAAATCGCTGGAAAAAAAATCATTTAGATATTTATTACACTTGAAAATATCTTTATAATTATGTTATCTTCATAAGTTTGGATCACTTAGTAAAAATAATGATATGTTTTTTTAATTATTCTCATTGCCTTTTTTCTATATGTAGATTTATACTAGCTTCGTTATTCTTCTGGAATTTCACAATCTCTGAATAAATATGTCATTTCCATATCTTGAGCTATCTACAATTTTGAATCAAATGAATTAACACTTCTCTTTGTTTGTTTTATTCTATACATTCGATGTCTGTAACTTCAGAGAAATTGAGCGGTGTTACTGGATAGAATTATCATAACCGAAATATATTAAAACATATAACTATTGTATTATTTAACCCTGTATTTTATCAGAAATTATCATTTAACAAAATATATAAGTATTAACATAGTAATTTATTAATAACGATTAATAATAATTAGTAATATTTATTAACATGTAAATAGCAAGCCAAATAGTTTAGTTACACAAAATGTAAGTAACACAAGTCACATGTTCATGTGACATAGTTACACAAATATAGTATAATTATTATTAATTAACATTAATTAGTATTACTTAGTATCAATTATTATTACATAGTATTAATTAACATTAATTATTAGTATAACCTATAGTATATATTTAGTAAGTCATATAGTAAATATATTAACCAATAGTATTAGTGCACAGTAATGGCACAGTAGTCTAAAAAGTATAAAAAGAGAATCTATTTGACTTGATTCCCTTAGCTTTAGTTTCAGCTTTGGTTATTTAACTTTTAGCTCAAAGGAAGTTAATATTATAATTATAAAAATATAATTGTATTATTAGGAAGTAACCATTAAATAAAATATTAATAAATGTTAAATAAAATAATTAAAGTGATTTATTATCATATTTATTTGACATAATGTTTATTAAAGTTATTTAATAAAGGAAGTACTACATCAGGAAACTTTTCGGGGCGTAAATTTACAGAAAATTTACAGGACCTACAGAAATTTACGCCTAAAAAAATCAATTTTTTTGACTTTGATCACTATTTATAAGACAGGGAGCGATTTTTTACTAAGATATTTCTATGACAGATCGAAAGATCTGGTTCTTAGCTACAAGATAATATGTGTTTCATTTCTGTAACATTAATATTCGCGAAGATATTCACGTTTAAAGTTTCACATTTGTGAAAAAATTTCGCGTAAATTTTTCGAAAATTTCCGTAATTCTGCCAGAAATTCACGTGACGTCATAGAAATTTCCGNTATAGTATATATTTAGTAAGTCATATAGTAAATATATTAACCAATAGTATTAGTGCACAGTAATGGCACAGTAGTCTAAAAAGTATAAAAAGAGAATCTATTTGACTTGATTCCCTTAGCTTTAGTTTCAGCTTTGGTTATTTAACTTTTAGCTCAAAGGAAGTTAATATTATAATTATAAAAATATAATTGTATTATTAGGAAGTAACCATTAAATAAAATATTAATAAATGTTAAATAAAATAATTAAAGTGATTTATTATCATATTTATTTGACATAATGTTTATTAAAGTTATTTAATAAAGGAAGTACTACATCAGGAAACTTTTCGGGGCGTAAATTTACAGAAAATTTACAGGACCTACAGAAATTTACGCCTAAAAAAATCAATTTTTTTGACTTTGATCACTATTTATAAGACAGGGAGCGATTTTTTACTAAGATATTTCTATGACAGATCGAAAGATCTGGTTCTTAGCTACAAGATAATATGTGTTTCATTTCTGTAACATTAATATTCGCGAAGATATTCACGTTTAAAGTTTCACATTTGTGAAAAAATTTCGCGTAAATTTTTCGAAAATTTCCGTAATTCTGCCAGAAATTCACGTGACGTCATAGAAATTTCCGGCAGAATTACGAAAATTTTCGGAAAATTTACGTAGAAATTTTTTCACAGATGTGAAACTTTAAACTTGAATATCTTCGCAGATATTGATGTTACAGAAATGAAACACATATCATTTTGTAGCTAAGAACCAGATATTTCGATCTGTCATAGAAATATCTTAGTAAAAAATCGCTCCATGTCTTATAAATAGTGATCAAAGTCAAAAAAATTGATTTTTTTAGGCATAAATTTCTGTAGGTCCCGTAAATTTTCTGTAAATTTACGCCCCGAAAAGTTTCCTGATGTAATGAATTAAAGATAATATCTTTAATAAAGGATAGAAGTATCTGAAGTATGAATTATAAGGAAGTTATCTATAAAGGAAGTTCTAAAATTAATAATAAAAAAGATTTATTATTAAAGGAAATTATTAATCATCAGGAAACTTTTCGGGACGTAAATTTACAAAAAATTTACAGGACCTACAGAAATTTACGTTTAAAAAAATCAATTTTTTTAGGCGTAAATTTCTGTAGGTCTTGTAAATTTTCTGTAAATTTATGCCCTGAAAAGTTTCTTGATGATAAATAAAGTTATTAATAAAAGTAATTATTAATAATGAAGTTATTAACAGAAATAATGAAGTTATAATGACTTGGAAGAATAATTAGTTTGTTAGTTCTAACTAAAAACTAACTGGTGCCTTCTAAAATAAAGTAATAACTAAACTGAAAGTCTTGTACCTAACGGGAAGGACTATAAACTCCTTAAAAGAACCGTAAGTGGAAAGTATGAAAGTACACCTGCGACAGCGGTATACATGTTCCCAAAATTAATTTTGAATTTTTGAGGTATTTCGACTTTTTGAGATTTATACAGAATCCATTCTATATATGAAGTAAAAAAAGTACCCAGTTATATATATCTTCAATTAAAGAATAAATCTGGGTGGTCAAAAAATTTTGGATTTTAAATAAAATAATTTCGTCTTCTATGAAAAACTATTTTGATTTTTTTCTCCAAAATTGCAATTTCAGGGCCCCAAAATAATTTTGCGTGCAAGTATAGACAACGGTTTGTGGTTGATCCTCTTTTTCTTCTAAAACACAGTCCTCAAATATTTTATGTGTAAGCTCTTTCTTGATGAGAGATTTTTTAAGACCTTTAGCCTTTATTATATTTTTTCGTGAATTTTCACAGACAATACTATAACATTTCGCATGAACTTTTGCATAGTCAATAGCTCGATCTCCTCCATTCTCATCCTTCCACTTACCTATAACTTTAGTATTTTTAATACACACTTACCTTTTTTATTAATTATCCATTGATCTTCTGGAAGATTCTTTACTAGTCAATGGTCTTCTGGATAGTTACTAAAATCAAATAAATCACAATCATCGATCATATCTTGATATATATTTTCCGTCTCAATTTCTATTATTAGAGAATCTGTATCAGTATATAAAAGTTTTACTTTATCGCCATATTTCTTTTTAAGATATCCATACCAAAAGTCATACATATAATATTTCGATAGATCAAGAATACATACACCAACATATTCCAGCTTATTTAGTTTTATATTGGTTTGTTTTCGATATACTGCTACTAGATTAGCCTCATAGAAAATTTTCTGACTAACAAATGTAGGATCTGATATTAATCTATGTAACCGTCGCTCTTCTCCTATCTGTCTTACTAAATCTATGTTCACTCGCTTTCTAACATCTTCCATAGTTTTCCCGAAATTTTGTTCTATTGTATCTAATTATGCTTCAAATGTAGTTTTGGCAAAGAATTTAGTGTTAACAAAATATTCACATATTTTTCCAATAAGATGCATTGTATATTATATACATGTCGTCAAAACTATTGAATTGAGTCAGACGCAATTAAAATTGAGAAAATTGGAGTTGAGTTAAAGTAAACTTTGATTTTTACTAGTGATTGATGCAATTAATTGAGTCAGACGCAATTAAAAATTGAAATTTTAAGAGTTGAGTCAAGGTTAAATTAGTTTTGATGACATATATAGTATATCATATTAATTTATTATCAAGTGACATTATAAAACTTAATTGGGCTACAAATATTATCACATATTATAAAAAAATTATAACCTTTTTAAACAATCTCATACTGGTGGTACTATTTTCCAATAAGAGATTGTTGAAAATATAATCAAAGGTGGTGGATTGAAAAATCATGTTATAACAAAATGAACTATAGCATATGATTGTACAAATTTAGTTATAAGATATAAAAATGCTTTAAAACAAATAATAATATATTTCAAATTAAAATTTTAATTAAATTTAATTTATATTAATTTAATTTTATTATAATTAATTTTAATTTAACTTTTATTATAATTAATTTTAAAGATTTTAGAAAATGAACCACAATTATTAAATCTTGAAATAATATNATTTTTACTAGTGATTGATGCAATTAATTGAGTCAGACGCAATTAAAAATTGAAATTTTAAGAGTTGAGTCAAGGTTAAATTAGTTTTGATGACATATATAGTATATCATATTAATTTATTATCAAGTGACATTATAAAACTTAATTGGGCTACAAATATTATCACATATTATAAAAAAATTATAACCTTTTTAAACAATCTCATACTGGTGGTACTATTTTCCAATAAGAGATTGTTGAAAATATAATCAAAGGTGGTGGATTGAAAAATCATGTTATAACAAAATGAACTATAGCATATGATTGTACAAATTTAGTTATAAGATATAAAAATGCTTTAAAACAAATAATAATATATTTCAAATTAAAATTTTAATTAAATTTAATTTATATTAATTTAATTTTATTATAATTAATTTTAATTTAACTTTTATTATAATTAATTTTAAAGATTTTAGAAAATGAACCACAATTATTAAATCTTGAAATAATATCAATTTTATGAAAGTAAAATTTTTTTAGAAATGTTAAAGATTTGAGAACAATATTATTACCTATTAAAAAGGCAATAATAAATCTTAAACATAAATTAACAACTTTAATTGACTGTTTTATCAATTTTGTAATTATGGCAACAACTATTAAAGAATTATCACAAACAAGTAATCAAAATTTTTTTAAAGAATGTCAAAATGTTTTTGATAAAAGATAAAAAGAGTTTAATTTTAACTATTATCTCTTGGTTTATTTTTTACATCCTAAATATAGAGGTATTTATATTATTTTTTTTAAATTAAATAAATATTTACTTATTCATTAATAATTTAAATACTGGTTTACAAATAAATACTTTTTGTATTATATGTCAAAAAGCTTTATCAATATGGAAATTATTAGGAGGAAGGGAAAAATCTACTAATAAATTAATTGCACAGATTTCTAATTATTCTTTAAAAAGTAAACCATATGATTTTGAATTTGTAACTGGAATTCATACAGTAAAAAATTAGTGGCTTATGTGTAAACAATAAAATAATCATATTCAAAAACTTGCTCTTTTAATGGTACGACGAACAAGATAATTTTATTTGAAATTATTTTATAATTTTATAATATTTAATTATTTAATTAATATTAATAAATTTTTTAATTTTAGTTTAAATTGTTCACTTTTACAAAATATATTACAAATGCATACATATTATGTTTCAAATATTTCAAATGGAATTAAATATGCATATAAGGAATTAAGTGATGAAGGATTTGAAGATGCAGTTACCAAAACAATTTTTCCATTTAATAATGAAATTTTTGATAAAAATAATGATGAATTAGAAAATGATCAATTTAAAAATGATGATAAATTAGAAAATAATTAATTTGAAAATAATGAAGGTGAAAATCAAATATCAAATTCTCAAAAATTTGATTTATTTTTTAATGTTACTGATATTGAACTTCGACGAGTTCTTGAAGTTAAAATAACTGTTGAAATACTTTTATCAACAGAATATACTGATTCTAGTGAACAAGATTTTAATATTGAATCAATAATAAATAAATCATTGGAAAGGTGTGAATCTAATATTTTTTTTGGTTTCAGCGAGACTTTGTCCCCAAATTTATTAATTAAAAAAAGAGAAAGTCTTTTACATTATTATCACATAATATAAAATACACAACTTATCTTAATAACTATTGTAAAGATAAAATTCAGATTAATTCTAAAAAGAGACATACCTACAACCTATCGCCTGATAGCAACAGCTATCCTTGACATGTTAAGGTTCTGCCAAACAACCTATTTTATATAACCTTATCCATTTAATATTATTTTGAATAAATTGAGATAAATATTTTTTGACTACATTAAAACAAATGTTTTTAAGAATTCTTTTATCTCTACAAATTCTATTATGATTTTTAGAATCAGATGATATTATACTAATTATTGAATTAGTTATCACTATACTTGCACGCAAAATTATTTTGGGGCCCCGAAATTGCAATTTTGGGGAAAAAAGTCGAAATAGTTTTTCATAGAAGACGAAATTATTTTATTTAAAACCCGAAATTTTTTGATCACCCAAATTTATTCTTTGATTGAAGATACACATAACTGAATACTTTTTTTATTTCCATATATAAAATGGATTCTGCATAAATCTCAAAAAGTCGAAATACCTCAAAAATCCAAAATCAATTTTGGGAACATGTATAGTTATCACATGAGAACCAATCTTCTTTTTTTGTTTGTTTTTGATACTATTACCAACTTCCCACCTTTTAACCTCATTACATCTATTGATCCAAATATGTTTATGTATATAATCTTTAAATTTCTTCATTAAGGTGTGAATCTGGTATAACAATAATAATAATAATTATAATAATAATAATTATAATATAATAATAATATACTTGAAATTTAATATAAATAAAAAAAAATAAAATAAAATATAAAATTATTTTTTGTTTTTCCATTAATAAAGGAATCATTGTCATAGTGCCAAAATGACATCAAGTTTAAAAGTTATGAGATACACTTTGTGATATAATTAATTTGTTTCTTTAACAATCATTATTTATTGTGTAATTTTATAAAAATACTTTATAAATTACAAATCAGAAATAACTCATTATGGTTTATATATATATAACATTTTATTTTAATAAATAAATGTTAAAAATAGTATTAAGTAACTTTAAAGCTGAGAATAATGTACCCTCAAATATTTGAAATGCCAAAATTAATTTGAGATGTCAAAAATAATTTGAGATGCTAAAAATAATTTGGGATGTCAAAAATAATTTGGGATGCCAAAAATAATTTGGGATGTCAAAATTAATTTGGAATGCCAAAAATAATTTGGGATGCCAAAAATAATTTGGAGTGCCAAAAATAATTTGGATTTGGAATTGAGATTTGGGATTTGGGATTTCAGCATTTGGATTTTGAATTTGGGTGGCAGGTATAGTCACTACTTTGTTACAAAAATTCATATTAAAAGTTCAAGCTTTTTTTTCAAATTCTACCTTTACTCATTATTGTTTATTAGAAAAACTTAAAGAATTTGTCATAATATCGAAAGGAGTATCTAGAGAAGAATTATTTTGAGAATTATCTATGGAATCTACTAGAGGGTACCATGAATTTTTTACAACCATAAAAATATTTTTTTAAAAAAAAATACTATTATTAAATAATTTATGTTAATTTGAGTATATTAACTGTTAAAGTATATTTATATTTATAGACGTGAAACTGATTTAACGATTAAATGAATATGGTATCAAGTCAATTCTTTGTTTAAGTCAAATCTGATCTGTCATGAAGGATCTTCTTCATTAACGGAAGATAAAGAATCTCTTCACATGATATATAATAGAAATGTATTTAAGATTTATTAATACTGCATCAACCTATCCCGATAATTTATCTCTGTTAAAAACCTTCACATAATTCTAAAATCAAAATTTTTTGGAAGTGCCAAGAATATTTTTATTATATCACAAAGTATCGGTATTCAAATATTTTTATTTTTTTATACTAAATAATTGTGATCAAGTAATAATTAAATCAAAAGATAAAATTAAAATATTATTTACAGTATTTTATTTTACAAAATAAGTTATGATAATTATAATTCTGTACTTAATTTTATAAATGAAAAATGTTTTTCATCATCTAAGATAAAAAATAAAAATAAATCAAATTAATATTCTTGAGAAGTCTACTAGTGTAAATTGCTTTTTTTATAGTTAAGTGGGGTTATAGTTATAAAAATTAATTCTTTATATTTTATTTAATAAATAAAAAATCTAATTAAAAAACTAAATTAATGACAAATTCATGCTCTACACTAAGTATAGTTAAAGATTTATTTTATTTTATTTAATTATTACTTTCAAAAAAAAATAACTTTAAACATAATAGATAGAAGCAAAATAAACAATATTATTCATAACATTTATCAAGTCAACAAGATTTACTAAATGAATATAATAACCATTATTAAAATTATCATCAAAAATTATTATTAAGAAATCACTTATTACCCTCGTCATCATCATTATTATCCCTTCCCTTACAAAATTTGGACATTATAAATTATAACCCTCATGGTAATAATCAGAGCAATAATTTCGAGTCACACGAAAATTTAATATACCATAATAATTATTTAAATAGCGGTTTTAATAATAACAGTAGTAGTTGAAATATGGATAAGACAAATTAATTGATAATTATTGTTAATCATGATAATAATAACAGATATCCATAAAAATGATCAAAATGATCAAAATCAACAACATCAACTGAAGCAATGATAACAAGTGACATGAAACAAGGAAACTAATTATAAAACTGGGAATGGCAACCTTTGACTTAATAATATTCTACAAGAATCAAGCAGATAGCATTATTATTTTTATTTTTTCTATTACGTAGCATGAAGACGAAATCTGTGTAAATGGTACTTACATATGCATATCATTTCAGATGAATGAATATACTATATGGTCTCATGATAAACTTGGATCTCCTCGAATACCTCACATATAATCATTCCAAATTGTGATTACAAACGCTTCGGAGAAATCGCATTAGCAAATTCTCACTGCCGAATGAATCTTATCCAAGGGACACTTGAAATAATTCCTCCAGTTTCCAACGATATTGGTATGTAACTTGTTATGCCAATTTATCAAGTTGAAATGTGAATAAAATATATATATCTGTATTTAGAGCAGAGATCATCTGTGATGTTGTTATCTGGTGCCGTGCTAATTCCAATTTAGTTGGACAATATGAGTCTTCTCAGATAATTTATTCATCATGTTGACGTTTTCTTTTTTGTTGTCCATCTCTTTAATTAATTATTTTTTATTGATTGTAGGTATACTATACATTACCTGA
Organism: Diversispora epigaea; assembly: GCA_003547095.1. Classification (NCBI taxonomy): domain Eukaryota; kingdom Fungi; phylum Glomeromycota; class Glomeromycetes; order Diversisporales; family Diversisporaceae; genus Diversispora; species Diversispora epigaea. The sequence continues at coordinate 53,083 of PQFF01000608.1, read as the reverse complement.
TATCATTAACGATCCTAATTGAACATTAAATAAAAAGACAACTTGTACGTTTTAAACCATTTTTTAATTTCTATTTTATTGCAGGTGGAATTCATTATCAAATGATGATAAAAAAAAAAACATATCCAAACTTTGTTCTTGAATTACGCTTAAAGAGTCAATCACCTTAGGATTTCCATGGGAAGATGTTAATATGGATTAATGGTGGTGGAGTTGAAGTAAGTGAACAATGATGATGGCCACTTGTATATTGATCTGTTATTGATTAGTTTCTATTTAGGAGGGAATTGCAATTGATCGATATGCAAACCCGCGTGAAGTGAGAATCTAACGAATCCCACCCATGTTGCATCACAAGTTCTTACTGGTTTCGTACTGAATATGAAAAATATCTTTTGATGAAAAATGTTTTCTCACGCCAAATCAAATTAGAAAATTTTTTCAGATAACCAAATAACAAAAAAAGAAAAATTCGATTCAAAAAAAGATTATTATATTGCTATTTTAATATATTAGTTTAAACGAAAACGAATATTACAATTCTGGTTAAGTAATTATTTATTCGCATAAATTGATTACCTGGAACACTTATATAAATAAATGAGATGTAGAAGAACTACTAGCGAAATAAAGCAGGTAAGTGATTATAAAGAGGGTATTTAATTATTTATCGAGAAGATATTAAGCAATATTTTTTCACTTAACTTGAATATATTATATAATATAGCTGAAATGTTGTTCGTGAATTGTGTAGTCAAAGAGAGTATAAGATTAATGACATTGCGCTCAGCTGGATGCTGAAGACATAACTGAAGTATCGTTGCGTGGTGGTAGAACAGCGGACCATTCAAAGAAGTGCGCCTACTGATCATACCATCTTTTCAACGATGCATTACATTGCCACACAACTGTCCACTGATAGACACTTAAGTCCACCCCTGAACACCAAGTATGAAGATTGAAACACGACAGAAATGTCCACACAGACTAATCAGGTCGTTACATGGTGGCATTGGGGCGGACCAATCAAAGATATGTGCCTACTGGCCAAAACCATCTTTTTCAACGAAGCACCAGAGTGCAAGCGTCGCCATGCAACCATTCACTGATGTTGTTTACCACCCTTGATACGCCAGTCGTTTTCAGACCGAAACACTGGTAGTCTGTGAACGCGTAGGAAATGTACGAAAATATATGGTTAATCCTTATAAAAAAAAAATACAAACTGATCATGTCACATGGTCATGGTCACATGCCTTTATAATATTTCTTTGGAAAAAGGATAGATTTTACAACAAAATTCGTACAATCCTAAACTGGTCAGGAGGGTTAGGAATAGTTAGGTTAGGGTTAGTTAAGGTTAGGGTTGTTAGGGTTAGGGTTGTTAGGGTTGTTGAGTTAGGTTAGTTAAGGTTGAGGTTAGTTAGATTAGAAGTAAAATTTGGTCAACGGAATTTCGGGTCACAGGTATAAAATATTATTTTGTGTTACGTACGATAATATAATATAGAAAATTAATCGTACAGTCGAATTAATTTCAATTCGTACAGAACAAAATAGCGTTTCGTACCGTCCGGTTTATCTGTATACCCTAATTATTTTAACCTTAATTAAATAAATTCAAAATTAAATGCACAAGGATTGTAAAAGAAAGATCTGATGATGTTAATTATTAAAAATTAAAATACAATTAATAAATTCGATGCTCACGATACTCACGATCACGATACTGAAATTTAAAAATTACATTGCAGCAAAAATTTCAAAAATAAATGATAATGATTTTAACGAATCTACGAATATTCAAATTCAAAAAAATTTTCTTGTGACCTTTTCGATCTTAACTGGTTTATTATTATTTTTTCTATGATAATTTCGTATTCGTATTCGAAATAAAAAAGAAAAAAGATTGCAAAATAAAAGTACAAAATGATCCATCATCTTTTTCACTTCTATTTCATCATTCTATCACTTCCATCACTTCTGTCTCTTTTTTTTTAACACGAAAATTATAATAGATAGTCACACTGTTTTATTTCTCACTTCATAAATATAAATATTTTTTATTAAATATATCTTCATTTTAACAACCATTTTTAATAAATCATGATATATTTTCCAAAAAAAAAATATCAAATATCAAATATGATATAATGAATAGTATAAAATAAATTATCAAGTTAATTAATTAACTAACTAAAAAAAAAAAGCAGAATTATAACTAAATGCGTTATCTAAATTCATCAATTAGTCAATTTATAATCTATTGATTAATTCATTCCATAATAACTTCCTTTCATCAATTCATCAACCAACCATCCAAGACGGAAGAATTTTTCTTATTAAAAATGGGATTGCTTCGTTATTCTTTAAATCAATTAAAATAATTAAAAAATAATTAAAAATAATTAAAAAATAATTAAAAATAATTAAAAAATGAGAAATAATAAATTTAAATATATTTTTAAAAAAAATCTCATCATTCCATAATGGCCAGCGCTCTACATTCACACCACACATACCTTTCCATACGCTATACTTAGGATATCCGTAACTTGTAAGTGTATAAGTAATATGATCACATATTCCTAATAATAATAAATATTAAATTAATTTCGATAAATAATATAAATATATAATATAAAATATAGAAATATATATAATTATCATATAATTGAACGAGATTCACAACTCCTGAATTTGCATCAATTCCAAATTGTTTCATTTTATATCATGCCAAAATTACCGATTCTTGATTTTATGAAGCATTGAAAAAATGTCAATATATTATTATTTTTATTCGAACTTTCTTTTTCTTCTATATATGATTCATTTAATAAAAATTCACTGTTTAATTATAAAATTTATGATTATAATCTATATTATCATGTCATGTATGATATTGTGATATCCGTATTTTTTGGTCATCAATCTTTCTCCCATAATGTAAGCTCATCGAATGAGTTTGGCGATGAATACAGATTTTCTCTTCTCGATAATTCAAGATCTCTCTTTAATCTTGTGAATGAATCTTTAAGATGCATTTGATTAAATACAATTTCACCTCTTCCTCCTCCTCCATCGCCTTCATCTCTTTCTTCTCGTTTTTCCTTCTTCACTATCATGAGGATTTGATTGTTAAATTTTGAACCTAATTTTATGGATATAGATCAATTGTCAGGTCAATTCACATATTTTTCTAATCGATTCATTAAATATTCAAAATATTTACTATCTTTTTGACTCAACTTTGAATTATTAATATCATTAGTACTCAAAAACAATTGAATAATATTTGATTTATCCAATGATAACATCTTCATAAATCAATTGATAATCTTTCTCCTCCTCTTTCATCAAATTTGGTGTTAAGAAGGTTATCATTATTATTATTTTCATCATTATCGTAAGTAATACTAATCAAAAAGTTCTTAAAATTCTGATTTTTTCTAATTTTTTTTTACGATCAATGTTAAATTGATTAAATGATTTATCTAAAGAAGTTAAATTTTGTAAAATTTTGGGATTCGATAGCCCAGTAATAAATCTTAAATACATTTCTATTATATTTCACGCGAAGAGATTCTTTATCTTTGATGAAGAAGAAGATCCTTCATCAGACAAATCAGATTCAACTTAAACAAAGAATTGACTTGATACCACATTCATTCAATCGTTAAATCAGTTTCACGTCTATAAATATAAATATACTTTAACAGTTAATATACTCAAATTAACATAAATTATTTAATAATAGTATTTTTTTTTAAAAAAAATATTTTATGGTCGTAAAAATTCATACTTTCACCATGGTACCCTTTGGTAGATTCCGTAGATAATTCTCGAGATAATTCTTCTCTAGCCTTTCGATATTATGACAAATTCTTTAAGTTCTTCTAGTAAACGATAATGAGTAAAGGCAGAATTTGAAAAAAAAGCTTGGACTTTTAATATAAATTTTTGCAACAAAGTAGTGACAAGTGAAGTTTATTCTTCTCATGTTAAAATTAATATTTTAAAACAAATCTCGTCCAAACATTTTTTTTTCTTTTAATTTTTCGTTCATTTAATTTCTCTTTTATATTTTCTTGTAATTTTTCCTTTAAATTTAGCAAAAATAAAAACCGATTGCAACAGTCAACTAATTGAAATTAAAAAAAAAAAAAAAAGTCAACTGTCAGGTCTTTATTTCAGTTAAGGAAATTTGACTGCTAACTAGTATGATTTAATTTTTATTAAATATTAATTTTTTTATATCTTTCTTTAGTTACTATGAAATAGCAATAATTCGACCAAAAGAGGATAGATAATCAACTATTATGAAGTAATGATTTTCTTGTACCTCGGATTATTAAGCTTTGCCGNTTATGACAAATTCTTTAAGTTCTTCTAGTAAACGATAATGAGTAAAGGCAGAATTTGAAAAAAAAGCTTGGACTTTTAATATAAATTTTTGCAACAAAGTAGTGACAAGTGAAGTTTATTCTTCTCATGTTAAAATTAATATTTTAAAACAAATCTCGTCCAAACATTTTTTTTTCTTTTAATTTTTCGTTCATTTAATTTCTCTTTTATATTTTCTTGTAATTTTTCCTTTAAATTTAGCAAAAATAAAAACCGATTGCAACAGTCAACTAATTGAAATTAAAAAAAAAAAAAAAAGTCAACTGTCAGGTCTTTATTTCAGTTAAGGAAATTTGACTGCTAACTAGTATGATTTAATTTTTATTAAATATTAATTTTTTTATATCTTTCTTTAGTTACTATGAAATAGCAATAATTCGACCAAAAGAGGATAGATAATCAACTATTATGAAGTAATGATTTTCTTGTACCTCGGATTATTAAGCTTTGCCGGAAAAATTTATTTAAACATTATCCAATTGTATTACAAACAAAACATCAAACTCCCTTATTTATGCAGGAATTTTTATTGAGAGTTGACTGGTTATGATAAAAAGAACGTATGTATGTGATCTGATAAATATTTTGTTTCTAACATTGAATACAACAGACATTAGACAGCTATACAATAACTAAAAAGATTAATATATGACACTTCAATAACTTAAAAAAAGATCAGTATCAATAACTAAAAAAGATCAATATCTGTCATTGGACGAAAAATATAAAGAGATCAATTTGAAATTATGGGCATAACTATATTTTATAAATGTTATTTGTGACTCAAAGAGATTGAAAAAAGTTTTGGAACGAGTACCCTATCTTTTGAATTTCTTCAATAACTTAAAAAAGATCAGTATCAATAACTAAAAAAGATCATTGGACGAAAATTATAAAGAGATCAATTTCGAAATTATGGGCATAACTATATTTTATGAGCTATATTTTGAATTTTTGTAAACTTATGGGGCTACTAATAAATCATTGCGTTGTTCGCATCTTCTACATGTCAGAAAATTGGAGTCGTCAAGGCGGCAGTAAAAGCCGAATTCGTGAAAAATACTCAATTTCGTTCCGGATTTCAAGGCGTTAGGATCGTAGACCAAGAATTCTGAGTACGGATTTTGTGATGTATAAGGTATTTTGTCATAGATTATATCGAAATAGTATCCATTAATCCACTGATAATTGTACAAGACCGAAAAAAGGGCAGTATTGATGTCCAAATCTTCAAGCCATTTATCTGTTCGCTCGAAAATGTGGACTCTACCAATCATTTGCATATTTAACCATTCGATTCTTTTACCCTCGCTATCTACATTATCGTTATAGACAGTTATAATTAATAACTTTTGGCCAGTTTCACCAGTGAAGAACTTGGTATACCCAGTGACCCCCGCTGCGAATTTTTAAAGTGTGGTTTGTAAAGGGCAGGAAACAATGAGTGTCCGAATAAAAGCTTAAACGTAAATGATTTGAAATTATTCTCAGGTAACTTACTACAATCTTCTGTGAAATAAAGAGCCGAAATTCTGTTAACTAACAAAAATATGAATAAAATGGCATGCAGTAGTACATAGTTGCAATTTTATGATAGAAATACGTGATGGTGCTTATAGTTAATGAATGGTAAAGCAAAAGGCTGTTGAAAAAAGATGGAACAAACTGATTAAATTTAATACTTGGTATGCCCTTAAATAATCATGAACAAAGTGTACGCAATGAGGATTATTAAATGCGGCATATGTGAATTCAGTTTTCTTGTCAATTCGATTAATTAGCAGTGAATTATAAAATGTTCTGGGCTATTACAGCAGCCGATTCAGTTTCCTTATCCGGTAATTGTCAATTGATTAACTAGTTCAAGCAGTTCCGATATCTAATTAAATGTTCCGGGCTATTCCTAATACAGCAGCCGTTTTAGTTTCCTTATCCGGTAATTGTCAATTCGATTAACTAGTTCAAGCAGTGCCGATATCTATAGCGTGTGTTTCTTAATTTACGGAATTATTGGGTGTTCTATTCCTAATACAGCAATAAGACTTAAGTTAAGGTGTTTAAATAAACTGTCTAACCAATCGTCCAATCGATTTACCAACCTATTTTATTTCTTCTTACTAATGTTCAATATAGTTTTTTTAATTATTAAAATGCGCCCATATGAATAAAATTCAATTAGCAAATGACGGATACAATTCATTTAAGCGATTCAAATATCATAAAGCTTTTCAGGTCCTTGACCTTTAAAATAACATGTTATTAAACGTTTATTCTTTTTCCACTCTCAATATAATAAAATAACCTTTAATCTATTATATTATCACCTAATGCGCTTCCCGTATTTTCGTAATCATTATAATCTTTATCCTAGGATTCTTAGCGAATGAATCGACTCCTTAGAGCCCATTTAATCTTATTACAAATGATGTGATTGCAAGAAGAGCTCAAGTAGTATATTCAGCATTATATCCACTCTTTGATACCTATGTGGGAGACTCTATTCTAGGGTTATTATTAAGAAGAGTCCCAGAATCCTTGATGGAAGTATTTCATTTCAATGTGAGATTAGAAGGTGTTATAATTGCCCTCCAGAAATGGCTCCAGCGGAAGCGATACCAGGTATCATCCAACACATTGCACCTATGATGGGCTGATGGGATCATTGAGTGTTTCCATAAATGGGCCGTTATATATAATTGCTCTTGCAAGTTTTTCAAATCGTAAGTATTAACATTGCATTTTGCAAAATTTACACAATTGAATCTCAAGGCAATCTTTTATTTTTTTAATTGCTTAGCTGAATCTACGTAGACATTTTACCGACAAAGTGTTTGCGCTGTGTAGGTTACAACCGTGAGTAGTTGAAAATTTTGATCTCTATCGCATTACAGTTTGTGTATGTTGTTGTTGATTTCTGTTCGCAATTTTAGCCATCGGTTTTCCGGGTAATTATTTTCAAATCTTACCTCTTGAAATATGGGCAATACTCACTTCATGGTTAATGCAATACGAACAAACCACTAAGCGGAATGTGTTTAATAATACTAACAATAACTTTGACATACATCCCGTTTCCTCTGGGTAGAAAAAGAGTTTGGTCCTCTAGATCCATCTATTCACGCTCGAATTTCTTATAGTTAGTGATAATGTTATTTTTACATGAGTTAAAATAATAAAAATTGTATAAGCTTATCCACTTCTCTATTACAGTCAACATTCATTATAACGAAGTCTTGATATAATGAATTTTTCGTCCAGGTATAATAAAAACCAATCAAAATTTCAGAATTCTTCGTTATCTTGCTATAACGAAGCTAGGGTGCTGGATGGTTACTTCGTTGTATTGAGTGTTGACTGTATACTTATCTAGTTTATTTAATAAATTTGGTATTCATCTTTAAAATATTTTCGTCTCTTATAAAGTTTATAACAAATTTCCTTTAGATCCTCTAATGAAAATTTTTCTACGATTATTTCCTTTAGATCAAGTATGTATGTATGTTATATCTGTAAAACAATATATAGTTATGAGTCATAACTTATGACTATGAAACAATTTAAATATCCATAAAAGTAGATGCATTGCGGCTAATAGGATTAGAAAAATTAGAAAAAATATCGACGTTTCTTCTGACTCATCGGGAACTGGAATGGAGTAACAAAATGAAATGCCACCTGTTAAATGTAAAAAGAATAAAAAGAAGTAAAATGCCATTAACAATTATATAATTCAATGATTTCGCATATTTATTGCTCTTGTGTTTAGATTTGGGTGCTGAAATAATTGGCTTGTCATTCATTACACCATAATTCTCAACTGATGAAGTGACCTATTTTATGTCTGCATGCCAATCGCCCTAAATACTGGCGAAGGGAATCATTCTTGCCTCCATGTACTTTGGCTAACATAAATGAAGTAATTTTGTGCAGGGATAGGAATTAATTTAGTGGATTATTATCAGTGTTTCATTCTTATTTTTCAATAAAAAGAGAAATTTATCTGTGATGGCTTGCTGGATCCAGATAAGTAATTCTCTTGTTCTTTTCAGGTTCCTTTCCATTGAGAGAAATGGGTGAGACTCTTCCACTTCATTTTTATTTTTTACATTCCATTTTTCACGGTTCAGTTTATATTAATTAATACGATGTATAATATTATCATTATATCTACCAAATTCTGCATAGAGAGGTATGACGATATCACATTTATTAAGTCTTTCCTAAACATTTTCCAAGTAAAAGAATTCAGATCAATCAAAACTATTAATTCCGTGAAGTATACGTTGTTTTGTTTGGTTTGATTTGACTCCTCAGTAATAAAAGATGCCAAAAGATCTTATCTAAAAATCAAGAAATTCTAACCACCAGCCAAAAACCAAAATCCACTGGACCTAACCCTGTATACCGCCCAGGCTCGAGCCAAGAAACTAAAAACTATCAATAAAAAGAAAATAATGATTAGTATTAGTAGTATTCATCGATAATAGCATACAAACAAACAAAAAAAAAACAAATTAAGATTTCTCACCATCTCAATACACTAACCAAAAATAATAAAGAAGAAAAAAGAAGAAAAATTAGTATAGCGATTATTCAATAAAGAACAAACAACAACAATGATAATAATAATAAAGTTTCTTATCTAAAAATAAAGAAAACTAACCCAAATTCAACCACCCACGTATGCCCGCAGATGGGCCATCTATAAAATAATAATTAGTATTCATCATCGATGGCATATAAACAAACAAAAGAAGTAAAAATTTTTAAACTTAAGAAAAACTATCTATCTATTAAATGAAAGAATAACTATTCATTGATGACTGATATAGCAAACAAAAAAGATATACCTACAAAATCAGAAGTTTATTATAATTATATTATCAAAATGACAATGTCATCGCCAATGACAAACAAAATTCAATCTAGAGTAGATGGAAATAAATTATTATTTTATAAACATAATATCTTCACCATAAATAAAACTCATTTTCTTTTCTATCAAAAATAATAATATATTTATTGTTATCAATAAAGAAAAATAAAATAAATACACAATTATTTTTTTATTATAATCACCTTTCATAATTATCTTTTATAATTAATTATGAAGTAATAATATTTTTAATTATGATTTTATTAATTAAATGAATAAAGTATAATACATTTAAAAGCAAGAATACCAAAGTTGATTTTACTAAAATGTAAATTAGCGATAAGATTAATGGAGCTTTAGCAATTACAAAATTCTTGGATTGGTGAAATCTATAAAATTAAATATTTAAATTATCCGTTTATTTATTTATATTCAATTATTCATTTTTTTTATTAATCAATAGAATTTAACTCTTTTTTAAAATTTATAATTAATTCTTCAAATAAATCACATATTAGATACAGTATTGAAATACATTAAGTTATAATTATATACTTTAGTTTTGATTTTACATGCATAAATTCATAAGGTGATTATAACCAATAGAATATATCTCATCTCTTTTAATTTTAACAAAGCAAATTATAATTTATTCTCCATTATCTAAAATATGAGTAGTTTTCTTTTTTAAAAAAAATTTATAATCAACAATGCAATGCTTAAAATAATAAAATATTATTCTAAAATTATTTTATGTTGTAAATTCATTATTGGTTAGATTTTATTTATATAAAGAATTAAAATTAGATCGAAAAATTACAAACGAAAAAAACCAGTTCAAAGTTATATAAAGTAATCTCTGTTGTAAATAATAATTATAAATTTATTTATGATTCTTATTTGTTTTTCTTAAATAAAAAAATAAAAAAAAAAGAATTAAAAAAAAAACCAATGGAACAGTTTTTTTTTTTGAATATTAATGGGATTGTTAATTGACAGATGGATGATTATTATTATTAAACTCGTGATAAGACTCATCATGATTACATACATTGATTATTTGAAGCACGAAAGCGAAGGTATCTGTACTGACTATTGGTGCTAGAAGGCACGTAGACACACTTTCCTAACATTTTTTNCAAAGCAAATTATAATTTATTCTCCATTATCTAAAATATGAGTAGTTTTCTTTTTTAAAAAAAATTTATAATCAACAATGCAATGCTTAAAATAATAAAATATTATTCTAAAATTATTTTATGTTGTAAATTCATTATTGGTTAGATTTTATTTATATAAAGAATTAAAATTAGATCGAAAAATTACAAACGAAAAAAACCAGTTCAAAGTTATATAAAGTAATCTCTGTTGTAAATAATAATTATAAATTTATTTATGATTCTTATTTGTTTTTCTTAAATAAAAAAATAAAAAAAAAAGAATTAAAAAAAAAACCAATGGAACAGTTTTTTTTTTTGAATATTAATGGGATTGTTAATTGACAGATGGATGATTATTATTATTAAACTCGTGATAAGACTCATCATGATTACATACATTGATTATTTGAAGCACGAAAGCGAAGGTATCTGTACTGACTATTGGTGCTAGAAGGCACGTAGACACACTTTCCTAACATTTTTTAAGATTAAATTCTTAATCAATCTTGATTTAATAAAATTTCGAAGGGGTTATTTTAGACATATCGGGTTAATATAATTTTATCTGTGATAAAATTTTTTATAACTGTAATAAAACCCTGATACATCTGAGTTATTTCTCACTTACAAGTGAGATTTAACTCTGATGTTAACTGTGATAAAATTTTATAAGTTTTACCACCGATACATCTGAGTCAAATCCCCAATACATCTGTAATTTACCCAGATGCATCGGTGATAAAATTACACTTAGAAAAAATTTTATCACCGATACACTAAGTGTGATTTATCACCGATACATCAGTGATAGAATTTTTCTTATGTGCGATTTTAACACCGACTTTTGGCGTGCCATAGTTTGGTACGCCATATTGGCATGCTATTGTTACATGCGGTTTACATGATTACTATGAATAAAATAATTTCCTGATGTCTAGGTTAAGATTATCCATTAATTATAAATTTTTTTCCAACAGCTATAAAGTTATAAATTTCTTTAATAAATCACGTGAGGGTCTATATGTTGCACAATTTGCAATTAGTGAAACAAGAAAATTCAAAAATGGTATCAATACGGTACATCTACAAACTTTCTCGGTAACCATTTTGAATATATAAAAAATACTAATTCGTCATCATAATGGTAAAAATAACGCCCCTACTGAACAAACAAATATAGGTTTGTCCTTTTTTGATAAATACTTTGAATTTTATGGCGTCTCTACGGTAAATTGCGATTTTAGAAGACGAAATAAGACTAATAGACATAAAAAAAATGTATATTTCATATAAAATTACTTGTGCGAATGTTGATTATATTATCATCAATTATGTCTCGTTTGTCCAAAAAAGTGAAAATAATGAAAAAAGGTGCAACAAAAACCTAAAATCTGGTCCGGATTAAGATTGTCCTTTTTTTATTTTCATTGTTCAATGTTGTGTTCCACGATAAATTCATGAAACTAATAGATAAAAAAACATATTTTATATAAAAACAGAAAAATCACTGAGAGAATTAGAATTATTTTAATGTATTGATTAGATTTTAATCAATTATCTATATTAAAAAAACAACACGTGATAATAATAGAAGATTCTTGAAAAAACATGTAATGATGAAATGATGATGATAGTGAGTGGGATGAAGAAATTGACTTTAATAAAAGAAAATTCTTTAGAATAAATAAAAGATAAGCTTTGTTTTGATTAGATTATCATCAATTATTTGTAAAAATGCCAAAAAAATGTTAAAGAACAAAAACATGATGATTTTTTGAAAAAAAATGTCATGATGAAATGATGATAGTGGGTGGGATGAAGAAATTGACTTTAATAAACTACTTTCGAACAAATAAAATACAAGTCTTTTTTACAATTTGGTTACCTTTACATGTCATTTGAGAGTCTCAAAATTTCAAATTGGTATCCTATAATTTTGCCTTGTCGGAGATGATAAATGTTCGCTCCTTTACTATTTTGGTAATTAAATAAAGGTCAAAAGATCTGTTATAAAAACTTTAAGATAGTACTCTTTGTTACTCAGAATTGGTAGAGAGAATTCTAAATAGAACCTAGAATACAGAGTGCGGAAAACTTGATTAATGATAAAAGAATCAATCTTGAATATACATTTATCAGAAGATAAAAAAAGAAATCTTGATTATACTTTTTAGTACTCCGCAGCAAGATGAACGATAACACATGCACGGGAAATCGCGAAGTATGATAAAAAATCATAATGGGGGGAATTGATATTATGTTATGCTTTGAAAAATGCTTGGATGCCAATAGTATAAATAAGGTGTGGTTCTGTCCATCCAAGTTTTCCAAAATTTTCAAATCAAACAACAAAGAAAATTTTTACCTCATTTCTATTTCATCAAAATGGCTTCAAAATTATTTATCCTAATAACAATGTTTGTAATTTTGACTTTGGCATGGACTACTATATCGGCACCCGCCCCTAACTCTAATCCAGAACCCCGGGACACCACTGGTGCGACCGAAGCGGTGCCTAGTAACAACTCTGTAGTATTCACGTTCCCCCCTTCCTCGAAAAGAAGTCTTGAATCTAGGCAATGCTATTATTGTGGTGGTTTCTACAAAGAATGTTGTGGAAACTATTGTGGCGTTGTCGGATACTACTATTATTACTGCAATTCTTGCTACTGCGGTTGCTTTAATTAGATTGAAATTTCTCTTTTCATTATCACCCTCCACATAAAATAATCATGTAACGCGAAACATTTTTTATTAATTTATTAAATAAATAACCTCCGATATCACTTTATCAATAAAATGACACAATTTTGGTTCGTAAATAAATTTTTTTTCAATAATGCTCTGCAATATAGTCCACGATCAACAATAAATGTTACTGAAATGGAGCGATTATATTCTATAAATAATAAATTATATGTGTCAAATTTCAAAAGTGCAAAATCACAATTGCAACAGAAAGGACAAAATTTTACCTTCAGCTTGAAAACTGAATACTCTGAGTTTCTTAATATCGCATATTTTATAATCTTCCCGATGTTTGTTGAGTACATTAACCATGCACTATCAAAGCTCTCTATACGCAATTAATCATCTTGATCATCTTTAATTTGGAGATTTAGTCATTTCTATTTTTGGCCTGAATGTAAAGGTAAAGTATATTTTAAGCAGAGAAAATGGTGCTTTGCGCCATTGAAGTGTATAGAAAATAATTTGTTTCCGAGCTTTGCTTTTATTTTCCAATATCTTCCCAGAATTTGAATGAAAGCTTGAGATTTGGCCTCATTATATTGAAAGTTAGAAAAGAATATATAAACAAAAACAGTATCAATCAAACAAGAGACTTAATTTGTTGTGGTACCAAAGCAGAAGATGGTCTAACAGAAAACTGAGCCCGTGAAAGTTGTGGGCAAAGGCGAAAGATTACCCTCACAAGATAAAAGCAGAGGAAAACAGGGGATCTTTTCCTAAGTCCAAAAAATACGATGAATGCAAGAGCGGTACCAATTTCTGTTCAATCCCATAATCTCGTACAAATGCTAGTTTTCGAATTCGTGATGATTTTTCAAGATGTCATTAAGAGCTTTAATCCAATCTCTATGTGTTCTTTATTTATCGGTAACAACAATATTTAGAAAACATAGGTATTCTAAAATCTTTATAACTTTTCAGAAGAAACATCGCCTCCGAACATTTGACCTTTTTTTTTTATGAATGAATTACTGTGTATGGATCTTGAGTGTCACCTGATGAGTCGATGAGTCAACCAATAATTAACGATGCACGTTTTGTATTGTCTTCGAAGTACGTCATTACTCGTGTCATATGCTTCGTATATTTCGTATGTTTCGTATGTTTCGTATGTTTTATATGACCTTAACTAAGTTACGTAAAGTCCCTTACAGTTTTTAATCTGTTTCATATTATGGATTAGAATCCGTTTCAATCTATAATTCGCGGATTTTCCAATCTGGATAATCCGTCAATCCAATGTTTCAATGGATGATCCGTCAGATTTGATCATCATTTCTAATCATATTAGTAAACTTCATTTTGATAAATAATAAACTAGGCAACATGATTCCGCTATTAAATACCAACTTTAGAACCTTTCTTAGATTATATGTATATTATTTGATAATTTTCAATAATATACAATTAATTTACTACTATCAAAAAAAATTTTATTGAGGCGGAAGCGAAACAACTTTGTAATTTTATCGTAATACGTACTTAAACCCAAAATATCTCACGTTGAATAAATAAAGATATGATTAAGTATTTCCTTAATAGGTATATCAAGTTTTACTGTTGACAAATAACGAGAACTATTAAACGGACTTAAATGAGTTTAGAGGATAAATAAAATAAAAATAAAATAAAAATCGGATGCAGAAAAATCTCGAATTTATGCGTTTCTGATTTATGTATTACTCAAACAAACGAAGTTAATCCAAGCACAAATAATTATCGTAACTCTAAAATAATTTTGGTACGCCCGGCCAGTCCATATAAAGAATGTTAGAAATTGAAATAACAAGAAAATTATAAAAAATTCGTAGAATTTAAGAATCAAAAAAAAAGGATAATAATTATAATAATTAAGATTACCAGGTCAAGTTTATTTGTTATTGTACTGAACTGCAGGGATTTTTTTAATGGAGTAAATAATCCAATTCAAAATTTTATGTTTATTATTTTTATTTTCGAATGACAAATATAAACACACACGCCATGCATTAATGAATTGGATCCAATAATGAATATTTATAATGTATCGTATCAAATATTATTCTTTTTTGTTTGGAAGAATAATTAAATGTGGTACCAAATTAGGAAAGAAATAAATTTTAATTATATGCATTAATGTTTTACTTTTCTTTCCTTGTAGTTAATAATCATTATTATTTATTGATTATAAAATTTCATAGATAAACAAATATGAAACACTTTAGCTGTTGTCCTTTTTAGATTCCTATTTTTTATTATAAATAATATTATAATTTTAGTCAGAAGGACAAAATAAAAAATTTTAGCAAGTTAGTTCTGTTGATCCAAAATAAAATCATAAACACTTTTCTTATTTTCGAAATATTTACGGTTAAATAGAATAAATTGTAAATTGTTGTTTGTTGGTCAAAATATTAACTTTCATTTTTGGTGACAAACATTTTAAATTACCCGATTTATACAAAAAAAAACACTTTATTTTTTTTTTAACGTTTCTTGACGAAACAAACTGTTTAATAATAAGTAAGACAAACTTATGTAAGGTGTATTTATTATGCACTTAAAATAACATTATTTATTATTATTCGTAAAAATTCGATTTATTTACTTCCTCAAGACAGGTTACTTTTAATCGTCAAACTTTGTTAAAAGCACCATTCATATTTTCCATATTTTCGTTCGTTTAAAGCTATTTCGTATTTCCGTTTATCTTTGGTTGTACCAAAAGCACAAACAAACCATTCTTGTTTTATTTATCATAACGTAAAACATTTTGTTACTCTTACAATTTTTTTTTTTCCTACAATTATTCTTTTCCCTTTTTCCTTCTTCCATTTTTTCCCGTTTTCCTCTTTTCCTCTTTTCCTCTTTCTTCCCACCTTCTACACGTAAAAGATTTGTTACATAACGAAGTATTTTGCTTCACTTTTTTTTCCTTCTATACTTTTTTTTTTTTTTTATGCTAAATTTCTTGTCTACATAATATCCTTCACTCTGTTTATTTAATTTAATTTTTCGTTCCTTTTCGTTGTGTATTTCTTTCTTTCAAATAATAACCAATTATCCAATAACATTCCTTACCGTCTCTTTCAATTATTTAAATTTAAATTTACATCATGTATGTTTTTTTTTTTATAAAGCCTTTAGTTCTTCGTTATTGATTTTTTGATAATTTTATAAAAATACATAAATAATTTATAATATTATAATTTTTCATTACAGGTGTTGTATACAAGTCCGGCTTGAAGGTCGTGATAGTCGTGTCGACGTTGATTATTCACAAGGAACTTCTGTTCAAGCTGTACTTGAAAAGGTATATATCTTGATCTTTCCTCATTTTGGTTTGTTTTTTCTCTTGCTTTTATTTTCATCAATCTTATATCTTTTTTTTTTTTTTTTT
>PQFF01000608.1:20381-36348 GCA_003547095.1 Diversispora epigaea | reverse complement strand
TTTTTTTTTTTTTTTTTCATTAGGCTTGCAAAACGTTAGGCATTTATGATTCTTGGAATTACGCTTTATATAGTGAACTTTTTAAGACATGGATTTGTGAGTCCCATTTATTATCATCTTATCCTGAAGAGGTTCGTATCTTGAATTATTATTTTTTTCCATTAAATTCTTTCCTTTGTTGAGTTGATAAGTTAATTGATTGAATTCTTTTTTTTTTCTTTTTATGTAGGATACATTGATAGTACGTAAAAAAACTCCTGAATATATTGAACTTGTATATAGTGAAGAAACCCCCAAAAAGGTATCCTCATTTTTTTTTTTTGATAATTATCTACTCTGTTCTGTCAAATTATTATAATCTGATAAATTATATATATATATATATTTTTAGCGCAAAACATCATCATCTACTTTAAGTCCAAGTTCTGCTACTACCAATACAACAAAACGTAGAGGTGTTTTTAGCAGTAATAAATCATGTTTGAAAACTCGTTTTCAAACCGAAACAATTTATATATCGATAATCTTGTTCACTAGTGATAATAAAATATTAATAACTTCTGGAAGTAGAATGTTTCCTACTATTGAAGTAATACGTGACAATAAAGTTTATGGAAAATTTGAGGATGATTGTGAAGAATTTGCTCACGTAATAAGAACTTCTTTGGATTGGGCTACTTCTATAGATATTGATAAAGATGATTCTTCTTTAAGTGACGCTGATTCTCTTCATTCTTTTCATTCAAATTCAAGTACAAGTACTAGTGATTTTACTCCTGATTATAATCAATACTTTGGTGAACAAGATACGCTATGGTCACGTGTATTTGCCCAAGCCGCCATAAAATTAAAAAGTGAATTATCCCTAGAATCTTTGGGAATAATATATGAACACGTTGTTCATATGAATACAACAAAGTCTAAATTTATTGTGGCCATTCAACATGTTCCAAATATGATTAAAGATGATGTTGCATCGGATCTTATAAAGTCCGGAATATTAAAATGGAAAAATTTTAATGAATGTAACAATCTATATCAAAAAAGTTCACATTCTATTTGGAAAAATTATATTGAAAAATGGTGTGCAAGACAAGCCAAATTATCACCTGGACTTTATTTAGGTGTTTTATATTCAGAAAGTAGTTTGCAAGGTATTAAAATATTGGTACCAAAGGATCGTAAACAATTTATTCCTTTGGGAAAAATTCGGGATGAAGCATCAATTACTTCAGAGGAAGCAAGTTGGATTAAATCATTAACATGTTTAAGTCAAGATTGTTTTATGGATTTAGTACTTTCGGCTACTTCCGATGAAAACGTTGCAAGTTTAGGAAATTTAGGACAATTTCGGTCATCATTTATAGAAGGTTATCATAAATTACAAAATGATACGAATCTAAAATGGGAAGCTGGAGATATTTATAATGAACAAACAGTTGATATTTATCTTGATCTACAATCTAATCAATTATATACAATGATGGGTGAACTTGATAATAATAATAATAATAATAATAATAATAATAATAATATCGTTGAACAATGTGAATCTTCTCCTCCTTCTCACACGGATTTATATTTAGATCTTAATGTAAAACCTGTTGTTAAAAGTAGTGTATTTAGTAAACGTAGTAGTAAATTATCTCAAAGTTTTAATTTTGAAGAGGACGAAGAAAAGGTAAAATCAATGAACTCCGATTCATATAATGAACAGAATCTACCTTCGGAATCTTTACAATCAGATGATTCATCACAAGAATTACAACCAAACATTTCAATCACTTTAGAACAACAAGAAAATCAAGATAACGAATTAATAATTGAAAATGAGAATAAAATTAGTAATATTAAAATTGAAGATCAAGATTTGGTGATTGAAAATAAAGTTCAAGTTGAAGAAGATGTGGTTAGAGATGATAATAGTGATATCAATAATGATAATAATTTAATTGTAGAGAATGACAATAATGATATCGTTGATAATTTGGATAAAACCAGTACGAAAAGTAATCCAGAATTGGAAGATGAAGATGAGAATGAAGACGAAGAAGAAGATGATGATGATGATGAAGATGGATCAAATGTAAAAACTTCTACTTCAACAGGTGCGGCGACTTCTGTTGTCGAGGAAATTGGATCTAACATAGAATCATCATCAGAAACAATTTTTAATAACAATAATATAAATTCAATTAGACCTTTTATTCGAATTATTTTAATAGTTAAACCTATGCGACAACCACATCAAATTCGAGAACAATATGTGTCAAAATTGTGTACATTATATCCGTTCTCATTATATGATGCACTTCAACATGCCACATTTAATACTTCATTATATTCATGTTCTCGTCGTTCAATGCAAATTCTCCAAGCTAGTCGATCCTATTTTGCTCATGAATTAGTTAGACATTTACAAAAAGTTGATAATTTCGCAGAAATCAATGAAAATAATATAGAAGATTACTTTTTTGATCCAGATGAATTATTAAAAGTTCCAGATGAAGCGAGAAGAATTAAGCAAGCACTTGATGTAATTCGGAATGAAATTGTTGCATTAAGACAACAATGGAATGCAGCATCATGGACGATGACAGCGATAGAATGGGATCGTCAGAGAACAATGCAAGCTTATCGTTTTGGTGGGAGACCAATGACTTTAAATGTTTCATCCAAAAATCAGAATCAAAGTCGTGCAGCATCAATTTATAATTTTCATCTTTCAAATAATGGTCAAGATAATAATGGTGATGATATTTCTGATTCCAAGAGTACCCGAACTAATAATTATAAATACGATACTACATCACAAATTGAAATTTTACGTGATCTTATGTTTCATGCACCTGATCGAGCATGGAATCATATTCGCTTTATGGGAATTGTTCTTCCTACAAATGCAAATACAAATAATAATAATAATAATAATAATAATAATAGTAATGGTGTAACGGATGTTAATAATAATAAACAAAGAAAATCAAGTAATAAATCATCATCTAAGATTTCAAACAATAATTCATACAAACCACCACCACCAATCTTAATATCATATTTATCATCATTATCTTCACTTACACCACCGGTTTCGAATAAGAAACGTTCTTCATCTATTTCATCAGCAATTTCAAGTCGTTCAAATAGTTCAAATCATTCAAATGTTTCAACCCAATTCAACAACAATAACAACAACAACAATAACAATAATAACAACAACAATAACAACACAGTTCAACAATATATGCCCTCCAGAAAGAAGTCAGCCAGTCATAGATTAATGAGAACCCTTGGATTTGGTAAACAAAATTTAGAACAATATGAAGCAACCAATAATTTACATGTGAGTAGTAATAAAGAGAATAAGAGAAAATCATTGAATAAACTAATTTCAAAAGGAATCAAAGAAAATAATCAAGATGGAACGGAAGAATTTGAGGAAGTAATTGTTATAAATGTTACTTCGCCAAATATAAATGTTGATGAATCCAAACAAGTTGAGCATACTGAACCAACCGAACAATTGTTATTACAGCAACAACAAAGGCTGCAGCAACAACAACAGCGGAAGCAGCGACAGCAACGACTAATAAAACAACAGCAGCGATGGTATCAACAACAACAACGGCAACAACTACTTGAACAAAAGCAGCTATGGAAGCAACAACAACAGCAGCAACAACTATTGAAACAACAGCAGCAGCAACAACTATTGGAACAACAACAGCAACAACAACTATTGGAACAACAGCAGCAGCAGCAACTATTTGAACAACAACAGCAGCAACAACTATTTGAACA
The DNA here is from genome assembly GCA_003547095.1 of Diversispora epigaea. NCBI lineage: Eukaryota > Fungi > Glomeromycota > Glomeromycetes > Diversisporales > Diversisporaceae > Diversispora > Diversispora epigaea. The sequence continues at coordinate 32,547 of PQFF01000608.1, read as the reverse complement.
ACAACAGCAGCAACGACTATTTGAACAACAACAGCAAAAACTATTTGAACAACAGAAGCAACAACTATTTGAACAACAGCAACAACTACTACAACTACAAAAAGATTCACAATCTTCACAATTACAAATCAAACTAGATTTAGAAATTGATATGAACCGGGGAGATATTCGAGATGATAATCAGAATGAAGAAAATAATAATAAAGAAATAAACGAACTTAATAACAATTTATATATTAATAACTTAAATGATGATAATAATAATAATAATAATAATAATTTAAATGTTGATAACTTAAATAATAATAATAATAATAATAATAATAATAATTTAAATATTAATAATATAATTATAAAAGAGGATAAATTACAATTCGAATTACCTGAATTTGCAATTGAAAATGAATTACAACAATTACAACAAGAAATAAATGTAATCAATATTCAAGATGAAGATGAAAATGATGATGAGGATGATTTACCTTTGGGAATTAAGAGAATGGAATTCAATAAAATTGTAGATGAAAGAATTGTCATCAATGTAGAATCAATGAATACAGAAGTCATATCGAATACAAATAATAAAGAAGAAAATATTATAAATAATAATATCAACTCAAATAACGAAAATGATGACAATTCTAATACCGAAGAGATTATTAATGATAATGATTCAACAATGGTTGATGATAATATTAGTTCTTTAAATAATATTAATATTATTATTAATAATGATATTAATAATATTAATATCAATAATGATATTAATAATATTAATATCAATAATGATATTAATAACAATGACATTAATAATGATATTAACATTAATAATGATAATGAGAAGATTAACACACAAATTCCTCTTATTATTGAAAATGTGACAAATCAAGAGAGCCGAGAGAATCAGGAAGAGTTAATTATGGATAAAGTTATAATAGATACAACTTTTGAAGTTAATAGTTCTAAACAGTTTAAACAATTTGAAGTACAGAATAAATTTGCAACAACGTCAGCATTAAAAATTAATTCCTTATCAACTTCTACTTCTTCTATTAACACCATCACCACCACAAACACAAATAACACCACCATCAATTCATCTACGGATACTCCATTATCATTATCAACACCTCAACCACGTCGTCGTCGTCTTCCGTCATCGCCAATAATTGATTCTAGTCTTACACAATCTTCACGTTCAAGTATAGCATCACCAACTTCACCATATTTCTCTTCTCATTTTCTACGATCAATACCTCCAACTCCTTCCACTCCATATTTTCCAGCTCTCACTTCACATTCATCTGAAGATTCTAATCCTCATTCGCCTGAATTTCCACCCGAATTTCCATCCGAATTTCCATCCGAATTTTCTTTCGATCTTCCATCCGAGTTTCCATCACCTGGACTTTCATCTGAATCAATGTCATATTTAATATCTGAACCAAATACACCTCATATTGTTTCTCAACCTTTATTAGAGTTAGGACCTGAAAGCCCATATAGTTTATCATCACCTTATTCATCACATTCATATTCTCATACTCATACTCATACTAATAATATGTATATATCCCCTGAAACGACTTTACCATCAACTCCATCAACTCCACAATTTCCTCCATCAATTCAAGGTTCAAGATCAACTACACCTCAATTAACTGGATCAACTTTATTTGATGAATTAAAACTTGCCACATCACAATTCCCTTCAAGTATGACCCCATTTAATTCACCTAGCTCACCTAATTCATTTGATTCACTTTATTTACCTTACTCGCCTGAATCATATGATAATACCCGAAAATCTTCTACACCCCAAACGCCTCAATATTCTCCTCCAATTTCACCTTCCTCTTTACCACCTCTTCCTCCTTCATTACCATCAACTCCAATTTCAAATTTTTCAATGTATCAATTTATTTCACCGGTCACAAATCCAGTTGAAAATATGACACCATCAACAAAATCAACGACACCATCATCATCATCATCATCATCATCATCAATTCCTATTAAAGGTATATTAAAAATACGACCCACACCTTCTCGAATTTCTACTTCATCAACAATTCATTCACCAACACCAATACCAATTCAAAATTCATCAATATCAAATTCATCATTTCCAAATTCGTCAATGTCAAATACTTCAATGTCAAATTCTTCATTTTCAAATTTTTCATTTCCGAACTCGAATTCTTCATTACAAACATCAAAATCACCAACAGATTCTAGTATTCCTTCATTAATACCAAGACCTCCGATTATAAGATCATCATCACCTCTTAATAGACCACCACCATTACCACTTCCACCAACTTGGCCAACCCTTAAAAAGACTAGGAAACCCGAAACAGAAAAAAAAGAAGACCCGGAAACGGATAAATTATCAATAGATAGATTATTTTATCATAGGCAATCAAATTCCAGGGGTAGAAGTATTTCTGATGATAATATTATCAATAACAACAACAACCACCACCACCACAACAACGACAATAATAATAATGAAATTTTTAATAAAAATAATAACGAAATTTTTAATAAAAATAATAATGAAATTTTTAATAAAAATAAAAATTTCAAACAAACATTCCATGATAAAGAAACTTCTTCTGAAGGTGGATATAATGGAGGTGAATTTAATGATTCATTAAATAATTCAAAAGCAAATGTTAAGAGTAATATCATCACAATGAGGAATAAAGGGAATAAAGGAAGTAGAGGAAACAGAGGAAATTATAAAGTCGTAGAAATGAATAATGATAATAATAATAACAATAACACTAACACTAATAATAATATTAATAACAATAACAATAATCAAGAGACAATGTTAAAGATCGATGGAGAATTAATAAATAATATTGAAGTAGAAATATCAAATAGGATTAAAAATCGAGGAATATTAATTAATTAATTAATTAATTTAAAATATCATAAATCAAATTAAAAGTTGTATATTATTATTTTTTATTTATTTATTTATTTATTTATTTTATTTATTATTTGTTGGTTTTTTAAAAATTCAATAATCATTCATTTTAACATTTCATTTGTAATCTTTTGCATTTTTTATAAAATAATATGTTTCTATATACATACATCTATAAAATATATAATAAAGCATACATATAATAATAATAATAAAATGTTATAAAATTATATTTTAGAGCCATTATATGTAAGTTTGATATCAGGAGCTAATAATTGCCAGCATAAAGCAAATGCTTTTAATAGATTCTTTTCATTTCCGCAAATAATCGTTATCTAATTTGGATCTGGTGCAGTTTCCATATCAACGAGACAAATCTGTTTCAATGGTTTTGGATCATCTTTCCAGTGAACAGTCATACAAATCATAAATATGTTATCCTCTTTATATCTTGCCATAGGTACATGATCTAATCCAAGCGTTAAATGTGTTTCTATATCCCAGGTAAGAACTAGTGCTCGATCATGAGTAATGAGTGAAGATGGATAAGTCTTATATAGTTCTGTGGGATCCTCTACAGAATGATAATTATTAATAGATACATAGAAAGCGTGTTCACAAAGTGAAGAACGAGCACTATAAGGCATCCTACCATTGTTATATTCATAATTGGTTAATAAAGCCCATATCCTATATTCTCGAGCAACTTTTCGGTAATATGCTCTCAAATCATCTGAGACAGCTTCCAGTTTGTGCTCATCCGTGATTTCTAAATTGTAATTTAAAATAATTGCAAGAGCGATTGATCTTTGCTTAATATCGGTTGTAACGATGCGAATATGAGGTTTTTGTTCTTTATAATATCTACTGATTGGAAATGCTTTTATATGTTCTGTCCGGAGGTTGGTCATATCTACGACCCCCCTTTCATCTTTTCCATTGGCAAGAATATTTTTTATTTCGATCTCAAATACGTCAATATTTTTATTATCGGGGACGCGAATATCGAAGAAAACTTTTATACCGGAAATTGTTACTACAGCTTTTTGACCATCAACAAGATAGCCATAAATACGTAAAACATAATTTGGAATATTATTTATATATTCATTATATTCTTCAATGTCAATTGGCATAAAAGGTATATCTTCTCCATTGACTAAAGCCCGTTTAATAGTTGCCGTTGATCCATAGTCATCAATTTCTGTAATTATTATCGAAATAAGCTATCTAAAATGGCACAGACGAAACTAAAATGTTGTCCGTTGTCCCTAGAAAAAACTGGCACTAGAAAAAAAAAATAGCTGGAGTCGGAAGTAGGGCCAGCAATTTAGCATTTTTCAGACCGTAGAACCTTTTTTCGGATAGCTGTCCCTAGACTCCCTAGTTGACCTAACAAAATCTCAAGTTTCTTACTTTTTATTTTTCTTTGTCTATCATATACATGTGTTATATGTATATACATATATACGTATTATCTATTATGTATAGTAGCTACCATAGAGTAATGATTTTTTTCTAAAATCTTATTTTTTCCTAAGGACAATAGGGACACTAGGGACAAAGATAAAAGAAAGAAATCAAACAGCTCCAGAAAGTCAAAAAGTAAAATTTCAACTAGGGTCGAGCTAGGGTCAAAGTTTATATATAAAAAGGATGAACTTCTTGGTTTTTTTTATTTATAAAATATACTACTATACTAGAACTGGCTTAATCTCCAGTTACACTGACAAATTCGCATAATTTAGAATATAGCATTGACAGAAGAGGTTATTTATGAAACGACTAAGAAGTAAGGTAAATTAGTTAATGTTAAATATAATATAATACTATCCAAGAAAATATATCATACCTTTCGTTATATGAAATGCTAGTTGCCAGTATTATTAGGAGGAGGAGTAGGAGATTGACTAATAGTAGTAACAGAATCGAGGGTGCCACTACTGCTGGTGCTTAGAGAAGAAGAAGATCGACTACTACCCGCGGTAAGATTAGGAGTGTCAGCCCTGATAGGAGGGATGTAGATATCTTGGCCGATATTATTGATTCTTTGATAAGCATCTACTTTCTTCCCAATTTCCTTAATTGGATCAGCCATAACGATAAAGAAAATTAAAAACTAGAGGTTCAATTATTTAAAATGTCATTTTATACATTTTGGCTTGTATAACGTGTATCACCAAATCACGAGTGCCGTTTATACAAATCTGGCTAGATTCGTGTAATGCACATACAACAGGTTATGATTAGTGTCCTAAGCCGGTCTAAAAAAATCGGCCCGGCTAAGCCTATATTTTAAAATCGACTTAGCCGGCTTAGTCGGCTAAAAAATTTCTTAATATAGAAATAAAATTTATGAGCACGTCTTGTGAAAATCATGTGAAAGTCATGTGTCTAATTAGAACATCAATAAATCAAACTTTTATTATTAATAAAATTTTTTATATACATTTATAATATCTCTCCCATCTAATGCTAAAGTATTATCATCATTTCTCCTATCTAATGCTAAAGTATTATCAATATTATTATTATTTTTTTTGGTATCTAATGCTAAATTATTATTATTAAGATCACTATCATTATTATTATTATTATTATTATCCCTTCCACCTAATGTTAAAGTATTATTATCTATATCTAATACTAAATTTTTATCATTAAAATTTTTATTTTTATTTAATTCTAAATTATTATTATTCTTATTATGTAAGTTATCAAGATTAGAAGACAAATTATTTCATTAATTTAAGTTTTTTTCTTTTTTTTATTGTTTTAATAATAAAAAAAATTTTTTTTTTTAAAACATTGTGATTATACTTGCACGTTAAATTATTTTGGAGAAAAAAGTCAAAATAGTTTTTTTATAGAAGACGAAATTATTTTACTTAAAACTCAAAAATTTTTTAATCATTTAGATAAATTCCTTGATTAAAAATACATATAACAATTGAAACACCTGTTTATCTTCCTGTGTAATACCTATACATGTTTCCAAAATTGATTTTGGATTTTTGAGGTATTGTGACACCGTGTATTAATATTCATTGATATTTATTATTATTTAGTTATATATTTATTCTTATATGTATTATCTTTGAATTTATAAATAGAGTAGATCTGTAGTACCGATTAGTAAGTACTACATTTGAAGGATTATCACTATGAAATTTACCTAGGTATATACTCAGGTATGATACCTAGGGAAATACTCAGGTAAATACTTGTAAAGATAAAGGAAATTGTATTATTAGGAAAAGAACCAATCTAAAGGAAGGAATGGTAAGGTTATCTGTGACGCAGGAAGTGTCTGAGAAGATATAAATACAGGTCCTTTTTAGATTGAGTTCGAGAGAAGTTCGAAGTTAGAGTTCAGTTTAGTTAATATAGTTTACCTTTAGTTTTATAAGTCTTTTTAATTCCTTTAGTTCTTTTAATTCTTATTCTATTTTATTTTCTCAAACTCTTTATATTATTTATCCTTATTTATTATCTTATACATATATTATCCCGAATTATTATGTAATAAAGTTATCATTTTATTGAAACCTTTGTATATTTTATCGCTGTTTAAACCTTTTACATATACGCTTTGCACAAGTAATACAAACTAACTTGGCGTGTAAAAGACCCCGTCACAATAAAGAACTCACTCACCTTTGCCTCTCTTACCTAACTTTGTAATTTGCTGTGGATTGATCAAGAGGATCTCCTGAAGCAGCACGATATTACTTAACTTGTAGGATAGTTTTTGTTAGGAAAGATTCTTTAACCTTCAGAACATTGTCGTAAAGGGCACGCGACAAATTGGTGCCTCCTGTGAGGTTGTGAATAAATTAGTTTAATTTTATATAGTTTAACTTTTTAGAATTTTATTTTTATTTTATTATTTTCTTTCGCATATATATCTCCTATTTATGATTCAATTAGAAGAATTAAATAAATTAATTAGTGAATTAGCAGAAGTTTATAGTAGTAAAGTCAGAGAAATAGTTCAAGAAACTTCTAGTTTTAATACATCCCAACTTAAAGAGTTACAGTATATTAGAAAACAACTTAACCTTTTATTCCAAATAAGAGATAATTGCTTAAAAGTACTTGAAGACTTAGAATTACTCGATTTATATTCTTCTTTATTTTATTAGTTATAGTTTCTTTTATTTTTATCCCTTTTATATCTCAAATATTTATTAGTATTATTTATATTTAATTAAAGTAGTAATAGTATACCCCTTATTATATATCCATTAGTTTATAAAGCAGTATTTTTATATAATGGCAAATCCCCAAGTAACCCAGCAATTAGTTGCAGCCTTAAATCGATTAGGAGATAGGATGGAAATAAGGAATATAATTCCAATGCCCCAATTTCATGGAGGAGTCCAAGATCCAGTAGAATGGCTGGAAGAATTTGAAAGATGTGCTCAAATAAATAACTATGATAACGCTTATAAAATAAATACAGTTCAAGGATATTTATTAAATGAAGCACAAACATGGTTCACTTCTTTTGAAGCTACGCGAGGTCAATTTCAATCTTGGCAAACCCGCAACAACCGTCCTTTTGTACAACACTTTTTACACAAGTTTAGAACTCCAAACAGAGTTCTTCAGTGGCGCTCTGAATTAAATAACAGAATGCAACGACCAACAGAATCCATTGACCAATATGCTCAAGCAATAAAGAAATTAATTAGAAGAATTGACTATGATAATAATTGGTCAGAATCTGATCGAATTTATAATTTTACTAAAGGATTAAGAAAAGAAATTGCCTTCCAAATCCGATCACAATTGGCCTTTCAACATAATATTACTCTAGAACAAACCATAGAAGCTACCAGACAATTGGAAGAGAATAATTTAACACATCCTGAAATCTTTGCAGGAATGTATGGAACAGGATATAATTCTATACCTACTCATAACCAATTTCCTCAACAAACTCCAATGCAAAACTCTGTTGAAAATGCTGTTAATAATGCATTAGCCCCAATCCTCCAAGCATTAGGAAATCTTAACCTGAACCAAGGAAGCAGTAATATAGGAGTCACAAATCAACCCTCTCAACCTAACCGACCAAATAATAACAATAACTTTGGTAACAACAATGGAAACAATAGACAACAAAGAAGACCAGTAACTTGTTACAAATGTAATCAAATTGGACATTATGCAAGGAATTGCCCTGCTCCAATTAATAATCAAAATATACCACCGCAAGTAAATAACCAAGTACCAGTAAATCAGAATAATAATAATAATATGTATGCAGCACATTTGTTTGCGCAGCAACAACCTTATCAACAACCACAGCAGCAAGTGTACCAAATGCAAGTACCTTCAGTTCCTCAACAACAAGTACCACAAATGCAACAAAATCGCAATATCCCTGTAGTCTCTGTTCAACAACCTTTACAAAATAATAACCAGCAAGTGTTGGTAGGAATGCAAGATAATGATACTACCCAGATAGAGGAACAAGTTTTCCCTGTACCGCATTTAAACTATTAAGCGTACCCCAAGAGGGTGGGAGTACGACTGATGATAAAATCCCCTCATTTATAGGAGAAGAATCTCAACATGGCAAACCGCAACAAAGAATATTTGGTCAAAGAAATACAAATGAAATGGAAGTAGAAGATGTGCTTATACCAAATAAATCAGAAGGAAGTAAAACTACCGGAAAGAAAGGAAAACGAAAGGCTATAGAAGGACAAGCAGAAGAGAAAAAAGGAAGACAAAAACTAACTTGAGCTGAATTACCCTTGATAGACCAAAAGACAATGCCTTATTCAATAGTAGAAGATCTATTACATTGCAAATCCAATATCACTTTAGGGCAATTGGCTAGTATACCTAAATACAAAAATGAGTTAAGAAAAGCCATAACTCCAAGAAGAAAAAGACCACCTAAACCTAAAGATGAAAAGGAAGAAGTAAAAACACAAAGTGCCTCTTATAGCAACACTCCTATGATTTGCAAAGGACAAGTAGGAGGATGGACCGTAGATATTATTCTGGATAGTGGTTCTTCTACCAGTATAATGTCTAAGAAATTTCTTGATCACTTAGAGAAGAAACCAAGCTGACAGTCAAATAGAATGATCACAGGAATACATAGAAATAGGAAATCCAGTTTGGGAATAATAGACAATATAGCTGTCCATATTGGAGATGTAGTAGTATCCACAGATATGGAAGTAATTGACACACAATCCTACACCCTGGTATTAGGAACAGATTGGTTACGAAAAGCAAATGCAGTAATTAACTACAAAGATTCACAAGTAACAATATCTGATGGTAACAGAAGAGCGCAAGTTTCCTGCAGAAATTCTACTGCACCCTTACCAATTCAAGAAGAAAATGAAGAGGAAGAATCTGATGAGGAAGATTATGAAGATGATGATGAAGAAGAAGATGAAGACAATACAAATTTAGTATTGGTCATGAATGAAGAGGAAAGTCCTGATCAACATTTCTACAAATTTACTCCTTGGGGAATTGAGATAGACCATGAAACTTTTACATGGCAAGAATATGATTACATGAACCGTCAATTTAATCCTTGGCTAACAAATCAGAAGTACAGACATCAGATAAAACATTGGTTTGAAGGACCTGATAAAAATTGTTGGTGCCAAAAACACTTACATACAGGAAGTGACAGATGTGCAGATTGTTACAATGAATATTCTTGATGGGAAACTATCCAAACTATCCCTATACAAGAAATCCGCAATGCCCAATCCTTATTAGTATCTGGAGGAGCAGAAGAATTAGCCCAAAATGAATATAATTTTATCGTTCAAGACATCTTGGAGAAATATCCACAAGCAGTAGCCAAAGACTTAACTCAATTAGGCCGTACTAACATAGTAACTCATCATATTGATACAGGTGATGCAAGAGAAATAAAACAACATTATTACAGGATGTCCCCCAAACATGAGTCTTTTATAAAGGAAGAAATAGAACGCCTCAAACAACAAGGACTTATAGTACCTTCCCATAGTCCATGGACTTCACCTGCCTTGGTAGTTGGAAAGGCAAATGGAAAATTAAAACTGGTGGTAGATTATCGATAATTGAATAAAGTAACAAAACCAGATGCATATTCACTACCAAAAATCTCTGATATGCTAGATGCTCTCGCTCACTGTCGATACTTTTCAACTTTAGACTTGACTTCTGGATTCTGGCAAGTTGCAATGAATGCTCAGGACCAAGAGAAGACTGCCTTCAGCACTAAATTTGGAACTTATGAATTTACAGTAATGCCCTTCGGTTTAATGAATGCTCCCGCTACTTTCCAAAGGTTGATGGATAATGTGTTCTATGACATCACTTGGAAGTTTGCTCTAGTGTACATGGATAATATTATCATCTATTCCAAATCACTTGAAGATCACTGTGCTCATCTTGAACAAGTTCTACAACTTTTAATAAAGGCAGGACTAAAGCTAAATCCTGATAAGTGTGATTTCTTTAGAAAACAGATACTTTTCTTGNCCAGTATAATGTCTAAGAAATTTCTTGATCACTTAGAGAAGAAACCAAGCTGACAGTCAAATAGAATGATCACAGGAATACATAGAAATAGGAAATCCAGTTTGGGAATAATAGACAATATAGCTGTCCATATTGGAGATGTAGTAGTATCCACAGATATGGAAGTAATTGACACACAATCCTACACCCTGGTATTAGGAACAGATTGGTTACGAAAAGCAAATGCAGTAATTAACTACAAAGATTCACAAGTAACAATATCTGATGGTAACAGAAGAGCGCAAGTTTCCTGCAGAAATTCTACTGCACCCTTACCAATTCAAGAAGAAAATGAAGAGGAAGAATCTGATGAGGAAGATTATGAAGATGATGATGAAGAAGAAGATGAAGACAATACAAATTTAGTATTGGTCATGAATGAAGAGGAAAGTCCTGATCAACATTTCTACAAATTTACTCCTTGGGGAATTGAGATAGACCATGAAACTTTTACATGGCAAGAATATGATTACATGAACCGTCAATTTAATCCTTGGCTAACAAATCAGAAGTACAGACATCAGATAAAACATTGGTTTGAAGGACCTGATAAAAATTGTTGGTGCCAAAAACACTTACATACAGGAAGTGACAGATGTGCAGATTGTTACAATGAATATTCTTGATGGGAAACTATCCAAACTATCCCTATACAAGAAATCCGCAATGCCCAATCCTTATTAGTATCTGGAGGAGCAGAAGAATTAGCCCAAAATGAATATAATTTTATCGTTCAAGACATCTTGGAGAAATATCCACAAGCAGTAGCCAAAGACTTAACTCAATTAGGCCGTACTAACATAGTAACTCATCATATTGATACAGGTGATGCAAGAGAAATAAAACAACATTATTACAGGATGTCCCCCAAACATGAGTCTTTTATAAAGGAAGAAATAGAACGCCTCAAACAACAAGGACTTATAGTACCTTCCCATAGTCCATGGACTTCACCTGCCTTGGTAGTTGGAAAGGCAAATGGAAAATTAAAACTGGTGGTAGATTATCGATAATTGAATAAAGTAACAAAACCAGATGCATATTCACTACCAAAAATCTCTGATATGCTAGATGCTCTCGCTCACTGTCGATACTTTTCAACTTTAGACTTGACTTCTGGATTCTGGCAAGTTGCAATGAATGCTCAGGACCAAGAGAAGACTGCCTTCAGCACTAAATTTGGAACTTATGAATTTACAGTAATGCCCTTCGGTTTAATGAATGCTCCCGCTACTTTCCAAAGGTTGATGGATAATGTGTTCTATGACATCACTTGGAAGTTTGCTCTAGTGTACATGGATAATATTATCATCTATTCCAAATCACTTGAAGATCACTGTGCTCATCTTGAACAAGTTCTACAACTTTTAATAAAGGCAGGACTAAAGCTAAATCCTGATAAGTGTGATTTCTTTAGAAANAAGAAGGAATAAAACCCAACCCAACTTTGGTTGAGAAAATCAAAGAATGTCCACAACCAAATACCAAACGAAAAGTAAGATCTTTTCTAGGACTTGCCTCATATTATAGGAGATTTATCAAGAATTTCTCCAAAATTGCTAAACCTTTATATGACTTAACAAAACAAAATGAAACCTTCCGCTGGACGGATACTTGTCAAGCAGCCTTTGAACATTTAAGAACCTGTTTAACTACACAACCCATTGTAATTTA
>PQFF01000608.1:2424-20290 GCA_003547095.1 Diversispora epigaea | reverse complement strand
AAACAACCTAAAGGACGACTCGCCAGATGGATAATTCATTTGTCAGAATATGACCCTTACACTATTATCAAAAGAAGAGGAAGTGATCATACAAATGCAGATGCGCTCTCAAGATTAGAAACTAGCCCAGTAGATAGCTTACTTTCCTTCTTATATTAATCCCCTTATATATATATTAAAACNCCCTTCAATAATACTTTCAGATAGAGGATCTCATTTTGTCAATGATACTATAAAATTGATGAAAGAAGAAATTGGATTTCGACATAAACTTGCTTCTGCTTATCACCCCCAGACAAATGGATTAACAGAAAGATTCAATGGAACTTTATGCAGAGCCCTAGCTAAAAGTTTGCAAAATAATGAATCAAATTGGGACCAATTACTTCCCAGTATTTTATTTGCCTATAGAACTCTTAAACAAGAATCCACTCAGCAAACCCCCTTTTACCTAGTACATAGAAGAGAAGCACAATTACCAATAGATTTGGAAATCCAAGAACAAAATTTAGAGCCTATTACTAATTTTGATGAATCCCTGAAAAGAAGAATTAGTGCCTTAAAAGGAATTTTTATTGATACACAAATAATGAACCTTAGAAATATTCAACATGCCCAAGAGCGACAAAGAAAGCGACAAGTGAAACTTAGAAAGGTCCATACTTACAAAATAGGAGATATAGTTTTACTGTACGACTCTGCAAAACAAAATCTTCATGGAGATAAATTTTCCATAAGATGGACAGGACCCTTTTGGATTGACAAAATTTTGGGAAGTAGTACATACCTAATTCGTGATAAATTAGGAGTAGTAAGACAGAGACCAGTTCATGTGGAGAGACTAAAACATTATAAACAAAGGTACCTTGTGGAACCAAATGTAATAATTACCCCCAAATTAGCATAAAATTAATTTAATGTAAATCCATGAAATTAGTATAAATAATAGATCGATACTATGGATAATTTTAGTTCGAAGTAAAATGGAATTACAATTGTNACACAAGTCAAATGGACTTGAAAGCGTACAACGAATTTATTGATTACTTACTTAGACATAATTATCCTGATAACTCCACCCCCCAAGAAAAACAAAATTTGGCAAGAAAAGCAATACAGTATACAGTAGAAAATGGCATTTTATTTAGAAAAAATAAACAAAAACCAGAACAACCCCTTCGAGTAATTACTCTGCAGGACAGAGAAAAGATATTATATAATTTACATTCGTCCCCTTTGGCAGGACATTTTGGAATAAAGAAAACAATAGAAAAGGCAATTGAACGATACTATTGGCCATACATGGGAAAAGATATTAAAGAATATATTCAATCATGTGATAGCTGTCAAAGATTTGGAAAACCTCAAAAAATACAGTTAACACAATCAATACCAGTAGTTCAACCTTTTTATCAAATAGGAATAGATTATGTAGGTCCATTAAATCCTACACCAGATGGAAATAAATATATATTAGTAGCAGTAGATTATTTCACTAAGTGGCCAGAAGCTAAAGCAGTAAAAGAAGCCACCGCAAAAGAAACAGCACAATTCTTGTATGAAACAATTATTTGTCAACATGGAACCCTTCAATAATACTTTCAGATAGAGGNCCATACTTACAAAATAGGAGATATAGTTTTACTGTACGACTCTGCAAAACAAAATCTTCATGGAGATAAATTTTCCATAAGATGGACAGGACCCTTTTGGATTGACAAAATTTTGGGAAGTAGTACATACCTAATTCGTGATAAATTAGGAGTAGTAAGACAGAGACCAGTTCATGTGGAGAGACTAAAACATTATAAACAAAGGTACCTTGTGGAACCAAATGTAATAATTACCCCCAAATTAGCATAAAATTAATTTAATGTAAATCCATGAAATTAGTATAAATAATAGATCGATACTATGGATAATTTTAGTTCGAAGTAAAATGGAATTACAATTGTCAGATATCCAACAACAAAAGTTATTTGAATTATATCAAATCCTTCAGGTTCCCCCAAATGAAATAAATATCCAAATGAGCTCTGGAAAAATCCAAGTAAAGTGTAATGAAATTGAAACCACCCTGTTAGTCCCCATTCTTAACAAGAAAAGGAATGTAGAACCATTTGTAAATGAAGCATATGATGCAGATATCGATCTAGATATGACCGTCAAAGATGAAGAAGACCTAATTAAACTTTTACAATATGTTTCTGATCCCCATATGGCAAATGGACAGAAAATATTAGCGTATTCAAAAATTTGGGAAAAATGTAACCGAAGAGTTAAAGAAGAAGGAACTTCTCTCCTAACAATAAAAAGAAAACTTGAATCTCTTACAAACAAAAATAGTGGAAGGATCATGAGAATCGCAAAAGGAGCTCATAAAGTTATGGAAGTAATGGGAGATTTCTTCCCGAGAAAATTAAAATTAATAACCCTTACCTGGTTGCAACATGTTAAAAAGGATGATTTTAAAAGTTTCTTAGTACAAACACAGATCAAATATAGAGAAGGAATCGAGCATCTCGCAGGAGCTCGAAATTAAAGGAAGAAATGTTGTGACACCGTGTATTAATATTCATTGATATTTATTATTATTTAGTTATATATTTATTCTTATATGTATTATCTTTGAATTTATAAATAGAGTAGATCTGTAGTACCGATTAGTAAGTACTACATTTGAAGGATTATCACTATGAAATTTACCTAGGTATATACTCAGGTATGATACCTAGGGAAATACTCAGGTAAATACTTGTAAAGATAAAGGAAATTGTATTATTAGGAAAAGAACCAATCTAAAGGAAGGAATGGTAAGGTTATCTGTGACGCAGGAAGTGTCTGAGAAGATATAAATACAGGTCCTTTTTAGATTGAGTTCGAGAGAAGTTCGAAGTTAGAGTTCAGTTTAGTTAATATAGTTTACCTTTAGTTTTATAAGTCTTTTTAATTCCTTTAGTTCTTTTAATTCTTATTCTATTTTATTTTCTCAAACTCTTTATATTATTTATCCTTATTTATTATCTTATACATATATTATCCCGAATTATTATTTAATAAAGTTATNACTAGGGACAAAGATAAAAGAAAGAAATCAAACAGCTCCAGAAAGTCAAAAAGTAAAATTTCAACTAGGGTCGAGCTAGGGTCAAAGTTTATATATAAAAAGGATGAACTTCTTGGTTTTTTTTATTTATAAAATATACTACTATACTAGAACTGGCTTAATCTCCAGTTACACTGACAAATTCGCATAATTTAGAATATAGCATTGACAGAAGAGGTTATTTATGAAACGACTAAGAAGTAAGGTAAATTAGTTAATGTTAAATATAATATAATACTATCCAAGAAAATATATCATACCTTTCGTTATATGAAATGCTAGTTGCCAGTATTATTAGGAGGAGGAGTAGGAGATTGACTAATAGTAGTAACAGAATCGAGGGTGCCACTACTGCTGGTGCTTAGAGAAGAAGAAGATCGACTACTACCCGCGGTAAGATTAGGAGTGTCAGCCCTGATAGGAGGGATGTAGATATCTTGGCCGATATTATTGATTCTTTGATAAGCATCTACTTTCTTCCCAATTTCCTTAATTGGATCAGCCATAACGATAAAGAAAATTAAAAACTAGAGGTTCAATTATTTAAAATGTCATTTTATACATTTTGGCTTGTATAACGTGTATCACCAAATCACGAGTGCCGTTTATACAAATCTGGCTAGATTCGTGTAATGCACATACAACAGGTTATGATTAGTGTCCTAAGCCGGTCTAAAAAAATCGGCCCGGCTAAGCCTATATTTTAAAATCGACTTAGCCGGCTTAGTCGGCTAAAAAATTTCTTAATATAGAAATAAAATTTATGAGCACGTCTTGTGAAAATCATGTGAAAGTCATGTGTCTAATTAGAACATCAATAAATCAAACTTTTATTATTAATAAAATTTTTTATATACATTTATAATATCTCTCCCATCTAATGCTAAAGTATTATCATCATTTCTCCTATCTAATGCTAAAGTATTATCAATATTATTATTATTTTTTTTGGTATCTAATGCTAAATTATTATTATTAAGATCACTATCATTATTATTATTATTATTATTATCCCTTCCACCTAATGTTAAAGTATTATTATCTATATCTAATACTAAATTTTTATCATTAAAATTTTTATTTTTATTTAATTCTAAATTATTATTATTCTTATTATGTAAGTTATCAAGATTAGAAGACAAATTATTTCATTAATTTAAGTTTTTTTCTTTTTTTTATTGTTTTAATAATAAAAAAAATTTTTTTTTTTAAAACATTGTGATTATACTTGCACGTTAAATTATTTTGGAGAAAAAAGTCAAAATAGTTTTTTTATAGAAGACGAAATTATTTTACTTAAAACTCAAAAATTTTTTAATCATTTAGATAAATTCCTTGATTAAAAATACATATAACAATTGAAACACCTGTTTATCTTCCTGTGTAATACCTATACATGTTTCCAAAATTGATTTTGGATTTTTGAGGTATTGTGACACCGTGTATTAATATTCATTGATATTTATTATTATTTAGTTATATATTTATTCTTATATGTATTATCTTTGAATTTATAAATAGAGTAGATCTGTAGTACCGATTAGTAAGTACTACATTTGAAGGATTATCACTATGAAATTTACCTAGGTATATACTCAGGTATGATACCTAGGGAAATACTCAGGTAAATACTTGTAAAGATAAAGGAAATTGTATTATTAGGAAAAGAACCAATCTAAAGGAAGGAATGGTAAGGTTATCTGTGACGCAGGAAGTGTCTGAGAAGATATAAATACAGGTCCTTTTTAGATTGAGTTCGAGAGAAGTTCGAAGTTAGAGTTCAGTTTAGTTAATATAGTTTACCTTTAGTTTTATAAGTCTTTTTAATTCCTTTAGTTCTTTTAATTCTTATTCTATTTTATTTTCTCAAACTCTTTATATTATTTATCCTTATTTATTATCTTATACATATATTATCCCGAATTATTATTTAATAAAGTTATTATTTTATTGAAACCTTTGTATATTTTATCGCTGTTTAAACCTTTTACATATACGCTTTGCACAAGTAATACAAACTAACTTGGCGTGTAAAAGACCCCGTCACAATAAAGAACTCACTCACCTTTGCCTCTCTTACCTAACTTTGTAATTTGCTGTGGATTGATCAAGAGGATCTCCTGAAGCAGCACGATATTACTTAACTTGTAGGATAGTTTTTGTTAGGAAAGATTCTTTAACCTTCAGAACATTGTCGTAAAGGGCACGCGACAGTATTTCAACTTTTTGAGATTTATACAAAATTTATTCTATATATAGTGTTAGTTGTATTATATTATATTTTTATATTTTATTATTAAATTTATGTTTATTATTTATTACTATTTATTATTACTATCTATTAACTATTAGTATATTATTTCTATATTTATAAATATTAATATAAATCACTTAGAAATTAGTGCAACAAAATATGTATTACGACTGTAGATCTATAGTGTATAGTACAGCGTAATAGACAGCGTAATAGATAGCGTAATTAATAGCGTATACATAGGGTTCCGCAAAAAAGATCCGAATCACGGATCGGATCCGGATTGCACTGTACGGATCCGGATAGGATCTTAAGGTTTCGAATCGCGGATCGATTCGAATCCAGAAAAAATGAGATTCGACGGATCCGGATATTGTTTTTTTGGATTCGAATCGATTCGTGATCCGAGGATTCTATAGCCATGANAGTTATTTGAATTATATCAAATCCTTCAGGTTCCCCCAAATGAAATAAATATCCAAATGAGCTCTGGAAAAATCCAAGTAAAGTGTAATGAAATTGAAACCACCCTGTTAGTCCCCATTCTTAACAAGAAAAGGAATGTAGAACCATTTGTAAATGAAGCATATGATGCAGATATCGATCTAGATATGACCGTCAAAGATGAAGAAGACCTAATTAAACTTTTACAATATGTTTCTGATCCCCATATGGCAAATGGACAGAAAATATTAGCGTATTCAAAAATTTGGGAAAAATGTAACCGAAGAGTTAAAGAAGAAGGAACTTCTCTCCTAACAATAAAAAGAAAACTTGAATCTCTTACAAACAAAAATAGTGGAAGGATCATGAGAATCGCAAAAGGAGCTCATAAAGTTATGGAAGTAATGGGAGATTTCTTCCCGAGAAAATTAAAATTAATAACCCTTACCTGGTTGCAACATGTTAAAAAGGATGATTTTAAAAGTTTCTTAGTACAAACACAGATCAAATATAGAGAAGGAATCGAGCATCTCGCAGGAGCTCGAAATTAAAGGAAGAAATGTTGTGACACCGTGTATTAATATTCATTGATATTTATTATTATTTAGTTATATATTTATTCTTATATGTATTATCTTTGAATTTATAAATAGAGTAGATCTGTAGTACCGATTAGTAAGTACTACATTTGAAGGATTATCACTATGAAATTTACCTAGGTATATACTCAGGTATGATACCTAGGGAAATACTCAGGTAAATACTTGTAAAGATAAAGGAAATTGTATTATTAGGAAAAGAACCAATCTAAAGGAAGGAATGGTAAGGTTATCTGTGACGCAGGAAGTGTCTGAGAAGATATAAATACAGGTCCTTTTTAGATTGAGTTCGAGAGAAGTTCGAAGTTAGAGTTCAGTTTAGTTAATATAGTTTACCTTTAGTTTTATAAGTCTTTTTAATTCCTTTAGTTCTTTTAATTCTTATTCTATTTTATTTTCTCAAACTCTTTATATTATTTATCCTTATTTATTATCTTATACATATATTATCCCGAATTATTATTTAATAAAGTTATCATTTTATTGAAACCTTTGTATATTTTATNTAATGGGAGATTTCTTCCCGAGAAAATTAAAATTAATAACCCTTACCTGGTTGCAACATGTTAAAAAGGATGATTTTAAAAGTTTCTTAGTACAAACACAGATCAAATATAGAGAAGGAATCGAGCATCTCGCAGGAGCTCGAAATTAAAGGAAGAAATGTTGTGACACCGTGTATTAATATTCATTGATATTTATTATTATTTAGTTATATATTTATTCTTATATGTATTATCTTTGAATTTATAAATAGAGTAGATCTGTAGTACCGATTAGTAAGTACTACATTTGAAGGATTATCACTATGAAATTTACCTAGGTATATACTCAGGTATGATACCTAGGGAAATACTCAGGTAAATACTTGTAAAGATAAAGGAAATTGTATTATTAGGAAAAGAACCAATCTAAAGGAAGGAATGGTAAGGTTATCTGTGACGCAGGAAGTGTCTGAGAAGATATAAATACAGGTCCTTTTTAGATTGAGTTCGAGAGAAGTTCGAAGTTAGAGTTCAGTTTAGTTAATATAGTTTACCTTTAGTTTTATAAGTCTTTTTAATTCCTTTAGTTCTTTTAATTCTTATTCTATTTTATTTTCTCAAACTCTTTATATTATTTATCCTTATTTATTATCTTATACATATATTATCCCGAATTATTATTTAATAAAGTTATTATTTTATTGAAACCTTTGTATATTTTATCGCTGTTTAAACCTTTTACATATACGCTTTGCACAAGTAATACAAACTAACTTGGCGTGTAAAAGACCCCGTCACAATAAAGAACTCACTCACCTTTGCCTCTCTTACCTAACTTTGTAATTTGCTGTGGATTGATCAAGAGGATCTCCTGAAGCAGCACGATATTACTTAACTTGTAGGATAGTTTTTGTTAGGAAAGATTCTTTAACCTTCAGAACATTGTCGTAAAGGGCACGCGACAGTATTTCAACTTTTTGAGATTTATACAAAATTTATTCTATATATAGTGTTAGTTGTATTATATTATATTTTTATATTTTATTATTAAATTTATGTTTATTATTTATTACTATTTATTATTACTATCTATTAACTATTAGTATATTATTTCTATATTTATAAATATTAATATAAATCACTTAGAAATTAGTGCAACAAAATATGTATTACGACTGTAGATCTATAGTGTATAGTACAGCGTAATAGACAGCGTAATAGATAGCGTAATTAATAGCGTATACATAGGGTTCCGCAAAAAAGATCCGAATCACGGATCGGATCCGGATTGCACTGTACGGATCCGGATAGGATCTTAAGGTTTCGAATCGCGGATCGATTCGAATCCAGAAAAAATGAGATTCGACGGATCCGGATATTGTTTTTTTGGATTCGAATCGATTCGTGATCCGAGGATTCTATAGCCATGAAAAGGATAAAAGAATTCTAGGGGAAGGAGAGGAAAAAAAAGCGAGATAGAAGAATTTTAGGGGGGGGAGGAGAAAAAATCTTTTATTTATCAAAATTTTTAATGGATTCGAATATTTTTTTAATGGATTCGAATATTTTTTTAACAGATTCGAATATTTTTTAACGGATTCAAATATTTTTTAACAGATTCGAATATTTTTTAATGGATTCGAATATTTGGATTGGATTCGGATCGATCCGAATATAATCAAAATTGAATTCGGATTTTAAAAAGTTGGATCCGTATATGACGAATCCGGATCCGGATTAAGAATTAGAATATCGGATTCGATCTGAATATTAATAAAATCTGATCCGATCCGACTTTGTGGAACCCTACGTATACATTAGCGTAATCAATAGTGTATAGCACAGCGTAGTGAATAGCGTAGAGTACAGTGTAATCAATAGCGTAATTTATTATGTATATAAAAGATTGAATTTCTCTTCTCTTAATCCTCAGTTAGTCAGTTAATCAATCAATTCTGAAAACTTGAATAACTCAGTAATAAAAATACTCTGTGATTTATAATTAAATAATATATTTTCTTATTAAACTATTATTTAATTCTTTGTGAAAATACCCTTTATTAATACTTTGTTATGTGATCTTAGTATTATTCTTTTGTTATAAACTATTATTCTACTTCGTGAACTTAATAATTAGTTTATAGTTTCTTAGTAAAATTCTTTTAAATACCTTGCTTAGTGATCTCGGTATTTGTCTATAAATTAGATAACTTGCTGTGTGAACTCGTTATCTTGTATAAATTAGCCTTGCTTAGTGTTCTGAGCTTGAATTCTTAGTGAATTATTATTAAACTTAGTGTTTACCCTTATAAAATCTCACCCCTGCCTCTTTTGCCTTAATTCTACAATACCTTAATTCCTTCCCAATTATACTTTAATAATAATATAAATCCTTCAGCTTTAGTAAATTAAGTATAGTGCTGTGTATCTTATACAAATTAATCTCTGCTAATAGTTGTCTGTTTCCGTTATTTATTTGGAAGGTAAATCACAGTCAACAATAGAAGTAAAAAAAGTATCCAGTTAATATATCTTTAATCAAAGAATTTATCTGGATGGTCAAAAAATTTTGGGTTTTAAGTAAAATAATTTCATCTTCTATGAAAAACTATTTTGACTTTTTTCTTCAAAATTGCAATTTCAGAACTCCAAAATAATTTTGCATGCAAGTATATATGACACGTAAAGCTCTCAATCGGTTTGATAAAAACCGAAACTGATCCGTCGGTTTCGGTTCGGTCCGGTTTCGGTTTATTAAATATACAAACCGAATATCTCGGTTCGGTTTCGGTTCGGTTTCGGTTTATTCATAGAAACTGAACCAAAAAACTGAAACCGAAACCGAAATTTTCAGTTTATATATTGTCATGGTTTCACCATCTATTTATATTAATAAAGATCTAGATTTTTTTTTGACGATTATTTTTTTTATAATTATAATGGCCGAGATTATAAGTGATACTGAATCAGAAAATTCTCAAGAAAATATAGAACATAATGAACCATCAGTTTCAAGAGAAACCAGTAATAGTAATTTAACAGAAGCAAGCAATAACAATTTAACAGTAATTAATAATAACGGCAATAATAGTGATAATGCCAATAATAAAAGAAAAGCCTCTATCTATCAGTTTTTTACTTTAAATAAAGAAGAAAATAGATATTATTGTAATCATTGCGTGTGAGTATTAAAGAAAGATATATGTATATAATGTAAATATATAAAATATTAAATGTATATACTTTTGACCTTTTATATTTTAGTAAAAGTTATAAGGCTGCTAAAGATAGTTCAACTTCTATATTAAGAAGCCATATTTCTCGTGAACATAAAAATTTGAATCCAGAAATATCTACTTCAGGACCATTGGATAAATTTTTTAAATCAAAAACAGCATTGGCATGTATAAATTTTTTTAATATTATATTAACTATACATGTCGTCAAAACTATTGAATTGAGTCAGACACAATTAAAATTGAGAAAAATTGGAGTTGAGTCAAGGCAAATTTTAATTTTTACTAGTAACTGACGCAATTAGTTGAGTCAGACGCAATTAAAAATTGAAATTTTAATAGTTGAGTCAAGGCCAAATTAGTTTTGACGACATGTATAATATTAACTGTACAACTTTACCAATTTCGATCTTNATTTCTTTTGCTTTAGATGCATGGACTTCAAAAAATCAAATACCTTTTCTTGGAATAAGTGCTCATTGGATTTCTTCAAACTGGGAATTAAAAAATACAATTCTTGATTTTCAACTATTAGAAGGAACACATTCAGGTGAAAATCTTGCAAGGGTTTTTTTTAGTACAATAAAAGAATATGGAATTTTGAATAAGGTTAGTTTATTTTTATTATATTTTGATTATTTAAATATATTTATTTATTAATATATATTTTAGATGTTAGGAGTTACCACTGACAATGCAACTAATATGGATTCAATGTTTAATTGTTTGGATGTTTATTGTGCTGATGAAGGAATTACATTTAGCTCTGAAAATCAACGTGTACGATGCCTTGCCCATATTATTAACCTTGCTGCTCAAATCATTCTAAAAGCATTATATGGATTGGGACCAGAAAATGAACAAGATATATTACAAGATTTTATTAATGAAACTTCTTTAGGAGTTATTGCAAAATTAAGAAAATTGGTGGTTAAAATTAGAGCTTCTTCATTACGACGTGAAAGATTTTGTCAACAATGCAAAGCTGTTAATGTAAAGGAACTTCAATTAATTCCTGATATAAAAACCAGATGGAATTCTACATATGACATGATTGAGCGAGCAATATTTCTTCGTGAGGTAAAAAGGATTTATATTAATTATATTGATTTTTATTATTGTCTAAATATATTATTTTTTTTATTAGCCACTTNATTTCTTTTGCTTTAGATGCATGGACTTCAAAAAATCAAATACCTTTTCTTGGAATAAGTGCTCATTGGATTTCTTCAAACTGGGAATTAAAAAATACAATTCTTGATTTTCAACTATTAGAAGGAACACATTCAGGTGAAAATCTTGCAAGGGTTTTTTTTAGTACAATAAAAGAATATGGAATTTTAAATAAGGTTAGTTTATTTTTATTATATTTTGATTATTTAAATATATTTATTTATTAATATATATTTTAGATGTTAGGAGTTACCACTGACAATGCAACTAATATGGATTCAATGTTTAATTGTTTGGATGTTTATTGTGCTGATGAAGGAATTACATTTAGCTCTGAAAATCAACGTGTACGATGCCTTGCCCATATTATTAACCTTGCTGCTCAAATCATTCTAAAAGCATTACATGGATTGGGACCAGAAAATGAACAAGATATATTACAAGATTTTATTAATGAAACTTCTTTAGGAGTTATTGCAAAATTAAGAAAATTGGTGGTTAAAATTAGAGCTTCTCCATTACGACGTGAAAGATTTTGTCAACAATGCAAAGCTGTTAATGTAAAGGAACTTCAATTAATTCCTGATATAAAAACCAGATGGAATTCTACATATGACATGATTGAGCGAGCAATATTTCTTCGTGAGGTAAAAAGGATTTATATTAATTATATTGATTTTTATTATTGTCTAAATATATTATTTTTTTTATTAGCCACTTCATAATATGGCATCTGTTGATAATAATCTTTCCGTATATTTGTTACAAGAAGAAGAATGGAACAAATTAAACAATATAAAAGATTTATTAAAGGTATAATTAATGTTATAAATAAATATTCTTTAATAAAATATATTAATTATAATTTATTATAGTGTTTTAAAAATGTTACCTTGGAAATGAGTACATCAAAATTTCCTACTCTAGGTCAAACTGTTCCAGTTTACAACTATTTATTTGATAATATTGAAGAATTTCAACAAAACAATGAACTTCCAACTGATGTAAATGATGCTATAAATCTTTCAATACGAAAACTTGATGACTATTATCCAACTTCTGATGGTTTAGTTTATATTGTTGCAACAAGTATGATATCTATTTATATTTTTATATTTATTTAAATTTAAATTTTAATTATTAATACTTTTGTTTTCTATTAAATAGTTTTGGACCCTCGTTTGAAATTGACTTATTTTAAAGAAAATGGATTTGATTCTAAATATATTAAAACATGTAAACAACAAATTACTGATTTATGGAAAAGTAAATACAAACCTGATGAAAATCAAGAATCAATTATATCAATATCAAGACAAACTGCATTAACCAATCATATTTTCAAAAAGCGAAAAGTAGTATACAAAGATGAATTAGAATCTTATTTGAAAGAACCTGCATTTAATTTTGATATAGATTCATTATCATACTGGAAGATATAATATTAAAATTGTAATAAATTCAATTAAATATTGATATATATAATATATGCTTTATTTTATTTATAGTTACATGAATTAGAATTTCCTAACCTTGCTAAAATGGCTCGTGATTATCTTTCAATTCAAGGTATAATTTTTAATATTATAAAAATAATATTTATAATTATTTTTTTAAATACATATTTTTATTTTATTTTGAATAGGAACTAGTGTTCCTGTTGAACGAATATTCTCAGGAGGTACAGATTTAGTAACACAAAGGAGATGCAGTTTAAATTCAAATACAATTAGGATGCGCATGTGTTTGAAAGGTTGGTGGAAATTAGATAATGAAAATATTAATGAAATTAATGAAAATATTACTGAAATTAATGAAAATATTAATGAAATTAATGAAAATAATTAAATTATGTAAATTTTTTTATTAATTTTATATAATTTTAAATATAGTTTTTAAAATTTATTTTATATAATTTTAAAATTAATTTTATATAGTTTTAAAAATTTATTTTGGATAATTTTAAGATATTTTATATAATTTTAAAATTAGTTTTAATTAATTTTGGATCTATTTTTTCATTAATAAATAAAATATTCAATATAAAATTAATATAATTTTAACTGGTAATTTAAGGATAAGATAATATTAAAAGATGAAATAGAAATCTGAAAGGATTATTATAAAAAAATTATTGTATAATTAATTTCGCGTTATTGGAAGGTAAAAAAAAAAAATTAATATTTAAACCGCAAAAACCCGGTTCGGTTCGGTTTCGGTTCGGTTTCGGTTTGAGTATTCATGTTCCCGGTTTCAAACCGAATCCGAACCGGAAGTTTCGGTTCGGTTTCGGTTTTACTGCCAAACCGGACCGAACCGAACCGTTGAGAGCTTTAATGACATGCCAAACAGGACAAAAGTCGGGGTTAAAATTACACATATATGTGAAAAATAACCCTGATGTATCGGTATACGTGTTATCCAAATCCCAAATAATTTGGGATTTGGGACACCAAAATGCACAAATTACTAGTATTTGGGATTTGAAATTTGAGATTTTGGCAAAAAATACTAATTATAATTTGGGATTTGGGATTTAGGATTTTGGCATTTGGGATTTTGGCATTTGGATTTTGAATTTGAACAGCAGGTATATGCATCGGTGATAAATTACTGATATATTGGTAATTTACCCTAATGTATCTGTTGATTTACCCTGATGTATTGGTAATAAAATCACACTTAGATAAATAAATTTATCACAGATAATTATATTGTGTTAGATTATTTTGTCGAAACTCAATTTTTAAAAAATGACTAATTTTATCAGGTGTGCATATATTCCATCTCTTAAGAGGAGAATGATGAGAAACAAGATACTAGCAAGTTTTATATAATTCATTGTTTATGTTTATTTTTATATTTATTTGTCTATTTATTTATTTAATATAAAAGATAAATCTTTATTCACATGAAATTCTCCTTCCACTTTTTCATTTATTATTCATTTATAATTCATTCATTCATTTATATAGGTACAGGAAATACAATTAAAAATTAAACCTATACTTATATATTTATATTATATCAATTATGATATTTTGGAAGAACATTAAAAGTTAAACAAGAAATTACAGACAAATTTATTAAATTTATTAAATAGAAATAAAGTAATTATTTTACTATAAAAATAGTAAGGTAGGCATATAATACTTTTATTTTTATTCAAGATCAATAAAAAATTGTAAAAGATCTTTTATTTATTTATTTAACCATGAACTTTTTAAATAAAAATAATATAGAACAAGATAGTTTTTTAAATAGGAAAATAATCTAAAGGATTTTTAATTTTACAGGTAATTATTTAAGACAAGATTGTTTCGTAAGTTCAGTTTCGCAAATCGGGATCAACGTAACATGAAAATATAGACGAATTTATTAAATTTATTAATAAATTCTTATAAAGAATTTTAAATAGAAATAGAGTAATTATTTTACTATAAAAATAGTAAGGTAGGCATATAATATTTTTATTTCTGTTCAAGATCAAAAAAAATTGTAAAAGATCTTTTATTTATTTATTTAATCATGAACTTTTTAAATAAAAATAATATAAATATTTTTTAGATAGGAAAATAATTTAAAACAAGATTTTTAGTTCTACAAGTAATTATTTAAAACGAGATAGTTTCGCAAGTTCAGTTACACAAATTGGAATCAGAGTAACACGAAAATATAGACGAATTTATTATTAATAATTTTTAAATTCTTATAAAGAACTTTAAATAAAAATATAGTAATTATTTTACTACAAAAATAGACATGTAATACTTTTATTTTTGTTCAAGATCAAAAAAAATTGTAAAAGATCTTTTATTTATTTAATTAATCATGAACTTTTTAAATAAAAAATAATATAGAACAAGATTTATTTTTAAATAGAAAAATAATATAGAATAAGATTTTTTTAATTCTACAGGTAATTATTTAAGACAAGATAGTTTCGCGAGTTCAGTTACGCAAATCGGGATCGGCATAACATGGAAATATAGACGAAATTTATTAATTTTTAAACTTGAAATAGAGTAATTATTTTATTATATAAATAATAAAGTGGGCATATAATACTTTTAGATCAAAAAAAATATGTAAAAGATTCTTNTAATAATTTTTAAATTCTTATAAAGAACTTTAAATAAAAATATAGTAATTATTTTACTACAAAAATAGACATGTAATACTTTTATTTTTGTTCAAGATCAAAAAAAATTGTAAAAGATCTTTTATTTATTTATTTAATCATGAACTTTTTAAATAAAAATAATATAAATATTTTTTAGATAGGAAAATAATTTAAAACAAGATTTTTAGTTCTACAAGTAATTATTTAAAACGAGATAGTTTCGCAAGTTCAGTTACACAAATTGGAATCAGAGTAACACGAAAATATAGACGAATTTATTATTAATAATTTTTAAATTCTTATAAAGAACTTTAAATAAAAATATAGTAATTATTTTACTACAAAAATAGACATGTAATACTTTTATTTTTGTTCAAGATCAAAAAAAATTGTAAAAGATCTTTTATTTATTTAATTAATCATGAACTTTTTAAATAAAAAATAATATAGAACAAGATTTATTTTTAAATAGAAAAATAATATAGAATAAGATTTTTTTAATTCTACAGGTAATTATTTAAGACAAGATAGTTTCGCGAGTTCAGTTACGCAAATCGGGATCGGCATAACATGGAAATATAGACGAAATTTATTAATTTTTAAACTTGAAATAGAGTAATTATTTTATTATATAAATAATAAAGTGGGCATATAATACTTTTAGATCAAAAAAAATATGTAAAAGATTCTTTTATTTATTTAATAAATCATAAGATTATATTCTTAATCAATCTTGATTTAATAAAATTTCGAAGGAGTTATTTTAGACATATCGGATTAATATAATTTTATCTGTGATAAAATTTTTTATAACTGTAATAAAATCCCGATACATAAAATTTTTATAAGTGTGGTTTTATCTCCCGATACATCTGTAATTTATCCAGATACATCGGTGATAAAATTACACTTAAAAAAAATTTTATCACCGATACACTAAGTGTGATTTATTACCGATACATCAGGGTAAATCACCGATACATCAGGGTTATACATGTTCCCAAAATTGATTTTGGATTTTTGAGGTATTTCGACTTTTTGAGATTTATGCAGAATCTATTCTATATATGGAAGTAAAAAAAATACCCAGTTATGTATATCTTCAGTCAAAGAATAAATCTGGGTAGTCAAAAAATTTCAGGTTTTAAATAAAATAATTTCGTCTTCTATGAAAAACTATTTCGACTTTTTTCCCCGAAATTGCAATTTCGGGGCCTCAAAATAATTTTGCGTGCAAGTATAATCAGGGTAAATCAACAGATACATCAGGATAAATCACCGATACATCAGTAATTTATCACCGATGCATCAGGGTTATTTTTCACATATATGTGTGATTTTAACCTTGACTTTTGTCCTGTTTGGCGTGCCATAAGTATAGTGTATTATTATATAGATAGATAATAATTACATGACTTAACTAAGTTACATCAACGTCATACGTCATAAATTACGTCAAGCGTCAATTCGTCAAATACATGTCTGGGATATGTCTATGACTTGACTTAACTTTGTAATACGTCACGCACCTATAACTATAATTATAAAAAATATCTTCTATGCAGGAACGATGATTTACTGTAATTCACAGAAAATCACAGTATCACATTAAAATACATCTAAATACAGAACTTATCTTATTTGTCACAGAATATCACATAATTTGGAATATTGAGAATTTTTATAATAAAGATCACAGAATCATATGATTGATATAAAAGATAAAATTTATCACAAGGATCACTCGATAATGAAAAAAATAATTTCGGGGTTGCAAAAGGTTTATTTTTGATAGACTTATGGTTAGTTTTTTGATATATCAAGATACGCGTTGAGTAGGGAAAAAATGGGAGTTCTGGCACAGCACTAGTTATTTTGCTATATTTTACGCCTCAAATTCTTCACCAAGCATATCATTTTTTTGTACATCAATTCAATGTTCTGTCGTCACCCGAACACAATTCCTTATACCTTACAATTTATGTTATACAGCTTGCCATTAAAAAAGTCTAAGAGAAGCGGTGAAGGATATGAATTTAATGAATATCCTGATCCCTTCTCAGACGTGAATCAAGCCTAAATTGCATACTAATATTAATTGTTATAGCAGAATTCAATCTAAAGATGATTCTTCACTATTTTTCTGGCACAAAAATGTGACCATATACCTCAAAGGGTAACAAAATTTCGGTAAAGGGTAACAAAAAATATAACCATACACCACTAAGGGTAACAAAAAATGTGACCATATATCGCAAAGGGTAACAAAATTTCGATAAGGGTAACAAAAAAAATGAATATCCAGATCTCTTCTCGGATGTGAATCAAGCTTAAATTGCATATCAATACTAATTGTTATACTAGAATTCAATCTAAAGACGTTTCTTCACTACTTTTCTGGCACACAAAAATGTGACCATATATATCAAAGGGTAACAAAAAATGT
>PQFF01000607.1:10016-56873 GCA_003547095.1 Diversispora epigaea | reverse complement strand
TGTTATCACCTGGTTGGGAGAGCTTTACTAAAAGTAGTAAGTGGTTTAGCTCCAGGTGATTAACTGGTGTCAAAGATTGACTAACTACTAACAAACTATTGATAACAAATGGGAAAACAAGTACAAAGCAATAAATATAACCAGATAACAAACTAATATCACACTGTGCAAAACTAATAACACTATAACAACAGATAGTTTATTCAAAAGCAAAGAGTTATTATTTATTAAAAGTCAGGGATTGTATTCTAAGTCAAATGTTAACCAATTTTATTAAAGAAATTCTTGGTCATATTTATAACAATTTCAACTGTCCTGACCTTAAGGACAAGATCATTAGTATCAGGACAAGGTCATCAACTTAAGGATCTGTTCATCAATCTAAGGACAATGTCCTTAGATTCATGACAGGATCATTAAGGTGATGACTTTTACATCATTTTAAGGTTACATGATATGCATAATTTCTACAATTACTATTAATAACTAATCTTAATATACAATTTAGTTATCACTAATAAATTAATATAATAAACTATCACTAATAATAACTAGGTTAAGATATAACTAACTAATTTACCTATAAAATATAATATATATATATATAAAAATAAAAAATAAGAATAATAACAAAAATAAAACTAAAATAAGAATTTAGACTGTTAGGAAGAAAAAGTCTTCCTAACAACGTTAAAAACGGAAAAGGGCAACTAAAAACAAGTCGCCAGTTCGTCCTCAAGCTTATCCACATGAAGACTATTTTCACAGAAAAAACCCCAAGTTCGCCGTTTACACCTTCCGTCAAGAGAACCAGAGCCAAAAACCCGTAGACCAAACTTCATATATTCTTCTTAGGACCGTCCACCATAGTTAGTCTTATCCGGTTGGACTTAACCTCCAACTAACAGGCACCAAAAAAAAAAATAATAATTTTTTACTGCGTGTTTTTTGAATAATTTATCGAACGGAGAGAGAGAGTTTTTACAATATATTAAAATATTAATATCGGTAAAATTAATTAAGAATTTTATCTGATTAACCTTTTGTCACGTGACCAAGATTGCGCCAGCCAATCAGAAATTGCGCCTGAATTTAGCCAAAAAAAATTAATTAACCTTTGAGCCAGAATTTAGCCGACGCAATTTAATTAGCCTTTAAGCCAGAATTTAGCCAGAATTTAGCCAGCGCAAAATTAATTAGCCAAAGGCGCAATAATTGAGCCAGCCTTCATATCAATTGAGCCTTCCACCCTTAGTGGCTATACCCCTTTTTCCTCTCCAGTTTGGAAAAAAATACTTGATTAATAAAAGTATATGTTATCTGACCACAAAATGCCTGTCCCTGGTAATTTTTTCTGGCTTTGAGCAATTATTGCAAAAAGGTGGGATTTATGCTGTTATTTTGATTTTGCGCTTTCCACATATAATAAAATAGGATCCAGCTTTGTATCTACCTTTTACACTTTTCCCATCTTCATGATCTAGTTTATATACTGGACATAATGACCCCTCAACAATTTCATAATAATCATTTTTTTCAGAAATAATTGTTTTATATAGATCAGAATATTGCAACAATATCTTATTACGAAAGTAAGCATGGTCATGAATTGTATTAGATGATACACTTACCTTAATTTCTGGCATCGAATCTCTAATATCGGGTACACTTACTTTGGTCTCGGGTAAAGAGTTAACTTCATCACTTACCTCATCTACCAAATTAGGGTTATGAGATGAAGAAGATGATGGGATAGGGGTTGTGGTTGATTCACTTACTTCAGAATTACTTCGATCGTGAATTTTATTCACGGTTTTTGGCCGTGCCAGCTCCGCTGATAGTACATGATTTATAATATTCTGAATTTGAGTGTTAGTAAGGTTTGAAATAGCATTTGCACTATATGTAACTTGCTCGATTTTTCTATTCCTATGGTTTTAAAAAGATTATAGATTTTTCTAGCTCTAAGAGTTTTCTGTCGCAGATTCGCATCTGAAGTAGATGTTTAACTTCTTTATATACCAAACTCTTTGCTGTTTTAATCTTAACTTTACCATCGGAAATAATCTCATTAACCCTTTTATCATACCTTTCTATATAGCAACACCAATACAAGATTTCTTCCCGACCAGATTGAATTGCTTTTCGAAATATACAAACTATGCTTTGTGCCGTAACCTGACTATGTTGATTTTCACCATCCAGTAAGTTCTGATTACTAGTTATGTTTTTTCTGGAGGTTGGAGAGGCAGACAGCTCTTGTTTTAAATCTTGTTCTACAATCCGGTTTTTATCAGGTTGAGAAAGATCTAGAATCAGAATTAATAATGACAAGGATTCGTCAAGATTTTGATCGTGAATTTTATTCAGTTTTTTCTGATCCTACTGAAGACAAGTCTTGGTCCCGAAACTTTTTTTCCTTGTTTCTTTCTCTTATCATATTACTAACCCTTTCCTTATCTTTCGAATCCAGGAATTCATCGACTTTCTTATCTTCCAACGATTTGGTCTCTGTGATTATGGGTTGATATATATCAGAATCAGATGCGTTATCAAATGTGTTCTCTATCTGTTCGGGAGAAACAATTTTCCCGGGGGTATCACTTTTTGCCTGTTCTAGATTCACAGAGTTGGTGCTATCATCCTTGTCAGGGTGACCATTAATAGACGATGGAATAGGCTTCTGTGGAGTTACTGATAATGCCGGAGAAACTGAAGACTGCGAAGCATCATTAACAGTTCGATTTTGCTTTATAATTTGTTTTAGTTTGGTATTTTCGATCCTAAGATTAGCAATTTCTTTTATAATTTGTTTTAATTTAGTGTTTTCAGCCTCGAGTGTAGTAACTCGCTGTTTTAATAATTCGACCTCTGATGTCATGCTTAATAATAATTTTATATAAGACATGATTTATTTAAATTATCAAGTTAAAAAAAATTACGTTTCCGTTCCAATTTGGAACGCAAATTTCAGAATTTTATTTTTATTTTTTCCGTTATCTCAACTTTTTTTCGAATCTCGATAAGGAAACAAAAGCAAATTACATGTATTAGTCTGTTATCTTGTGATTATTATTAGTTATATTGGAGCCGAAGGGCATACATTATTGTCGAGAATATATTACATTTCGAAATATAATGAATTTTTGTAAAACAGTTTCGAAATCAAAAAATACTAGACAATAAGCTTATTCCACCAGTCCACCAATCTTTCCGATGTTAAGCCAACGGATTTTATTAACATACCACGTAATATGAAATAAGCTCGAAAACTCGCATATACTCGCTTATAGAAGATAACGCAAATGGAAAAACCGCACTTCGGACCTCAACTTCTTTACAAACTTATAAAGTGACACTTCTATGAGCGTAATTCGGTCTTCTACAAAATAACAAATTTGTTATTATAATAATGTTAATACATTAGTATTAATTTATTGCATGAAAATGTTTCCATACCAATAATCTGTATACTATAAGTTTTTGATTTTTTTGCAGTTTCAATACTAGCTCCAAGGTATTTTCGGAGGCCTATAAGAAGAATGTTTAGACCGGTATTTGATAATTTGTCTGAATCGCCAAGTGTATGTTTTCGGTCCTGTTGAAGAGGACCCCCAGATGCCTCCATGTTCATGACATCTAGGTTGTATACAAAGTCAGTAACCAGTGCATCAGCCTTCGTCAACAAACTCCATGGCTTTTGTTGACATTACTTCCTTTTCTATCCAATACGTGGTGCAATTTCCAAATACATATTCAATGAGTTTAAAAGGTGTTGATACACGATCAACAAGGAATTTCCTTTCACAATTGTGTCTCGGAAGAATATGATTTGGGTTATATTTAATCATTATATAAAATTCTTGTAACGTTGTCTTAAATATGTCATATAATTTATTATCTCGATCTGTAACATGTCCACCCTCTAACGGTTGCATCAATTGTTCATATAACTTTTCTGGAGTAGGTGAAGACAAAACTTCTCGCAACCATTTTGTAAGAGTTGGTCCCAAGCTAATTAATTTTTTCTGATTTTCCTCTTGGGTTTCAATTTCTTTTACGATATCTGGGTATCTTACACGGGTAAACTTTTAAGAGATTTAAAACCAGGAATAACTCTGGATGTTAACAGATTGAACTGATTTTGCGTAAGAATTGGTTTATGAGGAGTCGTAAGGTTTGCATTTTGATCATAGTCCGATTTCTGTGTCCAAAATTCTGCCTGCATCATTTCTCCTAGACCAACACCTTGAATATTATTTACTCTTGGGGCGGGGGTGGGCGTACTTGGAGGTTCGTC
This sequence comes from Diversispora epigaea, assembly GCA_003547095.1. Lineage (NCBI taxonomy): Eukaryota > Fungi > Glomeromycota > Glomeromycetes > Diversisporales > Diversisporaceae > Diversispora > Diversispora epigaea. The sequence goes on along the minus strand of PQFF01000607.1, from coordinate 52,573 downwards.
CTCACTTAAATTTGCATCAAATTTATCAAGATTCGTTCTCTTTATTACCCGCTGAGTCAGATCATCAACTTCCTCGTTAAATCTTTTTCCACGAATATTAAGGACATCCTGAAAGGATATAAATTTAATGCTTTGTAATTGACAGAAAACAAATATAACATAATACTTACTTTTTCAAATGAAGCACCAGTTCTGAGCTTATTCAGTTGTTCTGTATGGGTTTTTTCTATCGCCACTAGCTTCCAGAAACTTTTGATCTCATTGCTTTCATTAATCTTTTGTGTTAACTGTTTCATAATTGTAAGGGCAATAATCTCCGGTGGGTTTGATTCTAAAATTAGTTGCAGGCCTCGTTTGTAAGTTTGATGTGCTTTTACCCTTGAAAGACCAGCCAAGATATCATTTTTTCTAAATTCAAGAAACTCAACAAGAAACCAGCAATCCCATCTTGTTTCAAAGAAAAAATTGTCAATTTTATTTCTGAGAAGATCTGAAGGTTTCCAGTTCGTATTAGAATCCATTAAATCTCTGTGACGCGTCTTGGGAGCAAAAGTTTCATTTTTGATAGATCAGGGGTTATTTTTTTGATATATTAAATTTTCATGTGACAAAATAGTTATCTTTTTGATGCATCTATAAATAAACAATTATAGGCATATCAAAAAAATAACCACTTTTTTCACGCGTATCTTGATATATCAAAAAAATAACCATAAGTCTATCAAAAATGAACCTTTTGCGTCTTGGGAAATTTAACCTGTCTGTATATCCCGTGACCCTACTTATTTAGTACGGGGACTTTTTTTCTTCATACATTTTTTCAGGCTTTTGTTCCATAAAAGATAAGTAACCGATTTCCCTTTAATCTGATTAAGTCAGCATGATGCATAACTTGNTAATCTTTTGTGTTAACTGTTTCATAATTGTAAGGGCAATAATCTCCGGTGGGTTTGATTCTAAAATTAGTTGCAGGCCTCGTTTGTAAGTTTGATGTGCTTTTACCCTTGAAAGACCAGCCAAGATATCATTTTTTCTAAATTCAAGAAACTCAACAAGAAACCAGCAATCCCATCTTGTTTCAAAGAAAAAATTGTCAATTTTATTTCTGAGAAGATCTGAAGGTTTCCAGTTCGTATTAGAATCCATTAAATCTCTGTGACGCGTCTTGGGAGCAAAAGTTTCATTTTTGATAGATCAGGGGTTATTTTTTTGATATATTAAATTTTCATGTGACAAAATAGTTATCTTTTTGATGCATCTATAAATAAACAATTATAGGCATATCAAAAAAATAACCACTTTTTTCACGCGTATCTTGATATATCAAAAAAATAACCATAAGTCTATCAAAAATGAACCTTTTGCGTCTTGGGAAATTTAACCTGTCTGTATATCCCGTGACCCTACTTATTTAGTACGGGGACTTTTTTTCTTCATACATTTTTTCAGGCTTTTGTTCCATAAAAGATAAGTAACCGATTTCCCTTTAATCTGATTAAGTCAGCATGATGCATAACTTGCCCTCTGGTTTCCACCAAACCCAATAGTACGTCTGGCGGGTGAAGGGTACGTCCCGGTGGAGGTGCGAGATGGAGAGCATACCAGCCCTTTTGCTAACCCAATAGTACGTCTGGCGGGTTATGAGTACGTCTCGCAACTGGGATTATGCTCTCGTCATGTTCTTTTTGGTTAATGATTATCTTTCTTTATACTGATTTTTTTTCACTCGATTTCTCTAGGTTTACTAAAAACTCGGAAGCACCAGTATGCGATTTAATTTTATTAATAATTACAAATTTAGAATTAAGGGTATCGAACTGTGTATCTCTAATGTATATATATTCATCTGCTTTTGAAATTTTGCAGAATGTAATTCAAAAGATTCTCAAAATAATAGAAAGGTCGAAATCAATGAATTGGAAGTTCAAGTTCTCAGAAAAAATATATGTATATTTGCTTTTCCGGAGGCAGTCACAAAGTGGCTATTGTTTCAAGTAAAATATATAAGGCACTTAGGTGGCAGGTACATGTATCAGAATCGGGTTCATCCTCTATCTTTTAATTAACTTATAAATCGTTTATTAACAGATACTAATTATATCATGAAAACGATGAATCAGTTTTCTTCCCGCATAGTAATATCCCGCACCGTCATCATCAGAAAATATTACATTTTTTATCGAAACTATCTTCATCGGGTACACTTACCATAATCTCCGGTAATTATTTGACTTCCACAATTTCTGGTAATTTTTTCGAATTTGCTTATTTACCGAATATTGATTAAACTTGCCTTTATATAATACAAGATATTAAATGACACGTAAGAATATAGCATGCAATGAAACTTCTCTCTTCCATATGTCAGCTCTTTATAAGTCACCACATTCGAATTAACTACTGGAGAAAAAAAGTGTATTTCATGCATTATATGGTGAATCATTCACATAAAATATTCCCACACGTTTTGGCCATGCCAGCTCTACTGATTCCGTGATCGTACCCTGATCGCTCATATAATTTAATATAATCACGATTTTCATCATCCGTGATCGTACCCCGATGCAATGTATGTGGTACAATAAACTATCTATTTGCCATTTTTTTACTCCGTAGTCATAACGTGGGATATTTAAAAGCTCGAATAAAAATTATATGCCAAGAAAATTATTTCGGAAAAATCACTAGTCACACATTACACAAAAAATAACACATGATACATGATTCCTAAAGGCTTGTACGTTCCTATCTTTATTAATAAATATAAAAATACATGATAGAGGCAGAGCTTCATTGCTTTGAAGTAAAATACATGATAAAAAACTAATTGTCTGAATTGATAGTTGAGCTATATTCTACAAGTATATCTGATTTGGGTAAAGGTGCATTATTGAATAAGGTCATATTGACAATTAAAATATTTTGTATTATTAGCAAGCATTTATAAATTTTGTAACAACGGAAGGAACTGATTACTGAATTGGTATTTCTGATTCATGGAGATGGTAATAATAATGCATCTCACTCATATCCCTAATAAGAACACTTAGATGTAATTTCTTTCCTGCCACTTGTATACCAATAATACCGAATTCATCCTTATCAAGCTTACAACTTTTACGATGTCGCGGGTGTACTTTCCTACATCCCACTTACGGTTCTTTTAAGGAGTTTATAGTCCTTCCCGTTAGGTACAAGACTTTTAGTTTGGTTATTACTTTACTTTTAGAAGGCACCAGTTAGTTTTTAGTTAGAACTAACAAACTAATTATTCTTCCAAGTCATTACAACTTCGTTTCTTCCATTAATAACTTCATTATTAATAATTACTTTTATTAATAACTTCATTTATTAATAACTTCCTTTAATAATAAATCCTTTTATTATTAATTTTAGAACTTCCTTTATTACAGACTCCCTTTATAGATAACTTCCTTATAATTCATACTTCAGATACTTTCATCTTTTATTAAAGATATCATCTTTTATTCATTAGTACTTCCTTTATTTAAACAATTTTAATAAACATTATATCAAATAAATACGATAATAAATCTCTTTAATTATTTTATTTAATATTTATTAATATTTTTATTTAATGATTACTTCCTAATAATACAATTATATTTTTATAATTATATTATTGACTTCCAACTTCCTTGAGCTTCAAAAGCTCTGAGCTAAAAAGCTATGGGAACCAAGTCAAATAAGCTTCCTTTTTATATTTGTTTAGACTACTGTGCCATTACTGTGCACTAATACTATTGGATAATATATTTACTATATGACTTACTAAATATATACTATAGGTTATACTAATAATTAATGTTAATTAATACTATATAATAATAATTAATACTAAGTAATACTAATTAATGATAATTAATAATAATTATATAATATTTGTGTAACTATGTCACGCGAACATGTGACTTGTGTTACTTACATTTTGTGTAACTAAACTATTTATCTTCCTATTTACATGTTAATAAATGTTATTAATTATTACTAATCGTTATTAATAAAATTACCATCTTGATATTTATATTTCCATTTGTTAAATAATTATTTCTAATAAAATACAGGGTTAAATAATATAATGATTATATGTTTTGGTATGTTTTTGTTATGGTAATTCTATCCGGTAACAACGAGTTCAATACATATCATCATTAGTTTCATGTCACAACTTTACTTTTCCTTTTGTGTTGTACAAGTCAGATGTGAACATTCAGCATATAAAAGTTTGTAATTTTTTTTATCACATTTCATTACAAACATTATATCTAGTTATTTCCCCAATTATCCATCACCCTTTCTATCTGCACTAGTACTGCTTTGATGCTTAGAACTACTGACAAATGTAGATTTATCTAGAGGAAGACACTTTAATGTAGTCCGTATAGTTGGTAATATTACATTATTTATATAAATATCTTCTCTTTGCAATTTTGCAAATTTAGAATCAAATGCTTAATTATTTCATATATCCAAAATTCTCGATGTTACCTTTACAAGCTTATTATTCATTTCTTTCCACTTTCCATTATGCATCAACTTTTGTGATAAACTGTTTATATCTCTCCTAATGAAATTTTCTATGAATTCATTGTATAATAGGTGAAAAAAATGAAGGTACCATTTATTGTACTGGTTTCTAATAACATAATACATTAGAATATGAATCTCATTGATTTTATGTATCTGTAACACTAGCTCTGCTATAAAAAAATACTTACCATAAAAGAGTTTTTTAATTGTATAGGTAAATTCAGTATCAAATTTGAATCATTGTTAATTACTTGACTAGCCAAAGAATCCTTCCAGGTTAACTCAGAAATAGATACTTTATTTATACTGAAAAACAAATATTGGTAAAGTTATACAAAGTTTTTTTAAGTTTTCCTTTTAGTGTTTTGATATTTTTTTCAATTTGATCAGAATTAAGAGATCTTTTTTTATTTGCTTTTACTATTCTAATAATATGTAAACTACAAACTGTTTTATAAGAAATTTCAATCTGTTATCTCCTCTTGATTTGTTATTAATTCCTAAAAAAACTATTTATCTTTTTCTGTGATTGGAAAATGGATCTCTTCAGAGTTAAACTCTATATATTAGGATAGTTTATTGTGTAATTCAGTTATTATATAATAAACACTATACATGTCGTCAAAACTAATTTGACCTTGGTTTAACTCTTAAAATTTCAATTTTTAATTGTATTTGACTTAACTAATTGCATCAATTATTAGTAAAAATTAAAATTTGCCTTGACTCAACTTCAATTTTTCTTGATTTTAATTGTCTAACTTATACATATTTCCAAAATTGATTTTAGATTTTTAAAGTATTTCGTCTTTTTGAGATTTATGCAAAATCTATTCTATATATGAAAGTAAAAAAAGTATCTAGTTATATATATCTTTAATCAAGAAATCTACTGGGTGATCAAAAAATTTCAGGTTTTAAGTAAAATAATTTCGTCTTCTATGAAAAACTATTTCTTCAAAATTGCAATTTCAGAATCTCAAAATAATTTAGCGTGCAAATATAGTCTAACTCAATTCAATAGTTTTGATGACATGTATAGTAAACACATAATAATTATAGTTAAAAATCTTACAACTATATGTCTTGACATTTATCAGTACAATTTATAAACCAGTTTTAATACTTATATCTAAGAATAAACTATATATTTGAAATAGATTCTTCATTTATGAAATAATCACAATTTACTATGACTATTATTTGTTGATTTCACATAAGTATACTTGCATATTAAATTATTTTGGAATCCCAAAATTGTAATTTTGGAAAAAAAAGTCAAAATAGTTTTTTATAGAAGACAAAATTATTTTACTTAAAACCTGAAATTTTTTGACCACTCAGATAAATTCCTTGATTAAAGATATATATAATTAGATACTTTTTTTACTTCTATATATAAAATAAATTCTGCATAAATTTCAAAAAGATGAAATATCTCAAAAATCCAAAATCAATTTTGAAAGCATGTATATACATAAGTAAGGATAAAAGGTTCAATTAATATCAAGACTATACTTGCTGTCCAAATTTAAAATCCAAATGCTAAAATCCCAAATTTCAAATTTCAAATCCCAATTCCAAATCCCAAATCCAAATTATTTTTGGCACTCCAAATTATTTTTGATATCTCAAATTATTTTTGACATTCCAAATTAATTTTGGCATTTCAAATTATTTTTGACATTCCAAATTAATTTTGACATTTCAAATTATTTTTGGCATCCCAAATTATTTTTAGCATCCCAAATTATTTTTGGCATTCCAAATTAATTTTGACATCCCAAATTATTTTTGACATCCCAAATTAATTTTGACATCCCAAATTAATTTTGGCATCCCAAATTAATTTTGGCATCCCAAATTATTTTTGGCATCTCAAATTAATTTTGGCATTCCAAATATTTGAGGATGAAAAAAAATATTTGAATCAGTGTAATAGAATTAAAAGAAGTTAATAATAAAGATAATAAAAATTTTTAAAATATCATTTTTTGTTTTTTCAATTAGTAAAGGGACCATTGTCATAGTGCCAAGATGCTGCATCAAGTTTGAAAGTTATGAGATACATGGTACAATCAATTTGTTTTTTTAATAATTACTATAAAAATATTTATTACAACTTAAAAATAATTCATCATTGTTTATACAAATAAAACTTTTTATTGTAATAAGTAAACATCAAAAATAGTACTAAGTAACCTTAAATATGAGAACAATGCGCATCTTCTGTAAAAATTTCAGACCTATATGTTAAAAGTTGAGCGAATAATCATTATTTAAATTTTTTTTGCTGTTCAAACTTCAACTGTTAACAATATATTCAATTTTGAAGATATAGGTCTGAAATTTTTACAGAAGATGTATATTATTCCCAGCTTTAAAGTTACTTAGTACTATTTTTAACATTTACTTATTAAAATAAAATGTTATATATATATAAACCATGATGAGTTATTTCTGATTTGTAATTTATAAAGTATTTTTATAAAGTTACACAATAAATAGTGATTGTTAATTTGAACCTGAGGCCCGTCCTAAAGATAAATAAGAGAATATTGGAGAAAGATATTTTCTTTTTTGCTAACGGTATAGATTCGCAGTGATTAAAAAAGTTGACTAGGAATTTATATTGGTAATATTTATATTAGAATATGACAATATAAATTACATAAAGACTTTATTTTTGGACCTATTTTTTATTCTACATTTTATTTTCTACATTTCATTCTACATTTTTTTTTTGTAGATGATCGAAAAAAAACCCCCCCGTTTTTTTTGTTATTTTTGTTTCTGATTTCATTAAACAAAAAAAATATTTTTTATACATTTAGAGAAATAATGAAAATAATGAAAATCGTCAATTATATTATAAAATGGAATATAAAAAAATAATAAATAATATCAATAATATTACATTATTGCGTTTAAAGGAATTTTTAATAAAAGGATTTTTTTATGGGAAAAAAAATCTCTAACATCTATTATTATTATTGTTCTTCGGAGGTTTTTTTTTGAAGTTCATTTTTTCGAAAAATAATTAAAGTCCCTTTTTTTTTTTTAATGAAAAAAAATCCATCTAATATACATTGGTCAACAATGCGCTATAAATATCCAATAATAATAAAAAATTATATGCGAAATGTCAAAATTTTCTATATAATATGAAATGCCAACATAAAATAGCATGAAATCCCGACAACCCTCCCCCATAAATCATCCATAAAATACTATTGCGCCAAATGAAAAGCATACTGTGTCATTGTACTTAATCTTTCCGCCGAAAAATTCAAAGCTAATCTCATAAAATCATTTGCAACTTTTGGTGGTAATTTCATAAAATCGGAATCCATCATTTGCCATAAAGTGCATTCGTTTTCTGCTACCAAAGTAGCTTCTCTTTTTCTGTGAGCAAAAAATCCTAATTCACCGGCTAATGAACCAGGTAAAATGCTTTCAACCGGTTTAGCGTGTTCACCTTCCGCGGCTCTCCAAGTTGCTCGAAGTATACCTTTCTCAACCAAATAAAGACAATCTGGTCGTTCATCTTGTTGCCAAAGCACTGCTCCCGTAGGAACTTTAACTTCGTGAAAGAAGGGAGCCAATTGATCAAAGAATTCTTCATTCTTATCGGTGATTTCTTGAAAAGCCTCAATTAGAATTTTAGTTGCTTTGTTAAGATATTTTCTTGGACGCTCTTCTACAAAAAAATAAAAAATAAAAAAATAAAATAAAAGTAAATAAATAGAATGAAAATAAATGAGTGAATCTGATTCTAATATTTAACATCATCATACCATGCAACGTTATTCTTCCGGCAGCTTGAACAAGTTTATGTCGTGGAGAAACATTATTAAGAATTTCTTTAGGGGGTGTTTGTTTGGTTGGTGTAACACGTGGAGCTATATATATATATAAAATATATAATTAATATTATATAAATAATCGATAATAAATAAATGGAAGATAAACATAAAATACGAAAAATGAGTGCCTACAAGTTTGTTGATGTTGATTATTTGCTCTTATTGCCGAAGATCTTAAATTGTAATAAGCTTGTAACAACATATTTTCACACCACTCCAATGCTTCATCGAAATGTTCAAATATCTGAACAAATTCTTTTGGATTTTCTCCCCAAATTCCTCCAACTCTTAAAGCTTTACCAACTTCAGAATTATACAATGCCCCACATATTACCAAATAAACATTCTTCGTTTGTAAAAGTCTCTGAATCTTGATAAATGTTTCCGCCGCGCTATAATCGAATCCAGTTACCAATGAGAAATCGACAATTAAGAATCGAATAGGATTTCTAATCCATTGACGTAAAGTTAAAGCGTGACGAATGGTGGTTTCAACACTATTGGTAGTACCGAAGAACATGTAACCTTGAAGTTTAATCGCATAAACTTGATTGCCAACTTGCTTAAGAAATTGTTGTTGACAATAACGACGCCTAACAGTAGACTTTATGGAACTTCTCGAGAAAGTGGCACGAACGGGATTTTTACTTGAATTTGATACCACGAAGAAAATGCAAGCCATGACAATTCCAACGAAGATGCCTTCGATAAAACCGAGCAATGCCATAACGATAACAATTACGGTTATGGTGAAATATTCCATACGATTCACTGTATGCCAGGTATCAATCAATGCTTCTTTCATTAACTCTAAACCTAAATGAAAGATCAGAGCACCTACAACCATAATAGGGACATAACCCACAATCCAAGGACCAATGAAGAGTACGACAGCAGTTGCAGCTGCAAGCATTAATCCAGCCACGCGATTTCCACCACCAGATTTATAGAAAAGAACGGAATTTGTATATACCAAGTAATCTAATGCACGTGAATGTGTTACGATATATTACAATCTAATTACAATTACGAATAGTAGATAAATAAGAAAGAAAGAAATTCATACTTTGAACACTGCCAACCATTCCCGAAAACATATTTGATAAACCATGAGCTATTAATTCTCGATTTGTATTAACATTATCTTCGTTAAGGGATATACCTAAAGCTGGAATATTAATTGGTACGTGTAAAATACCAAAGAATGTAAGAGCAAACATTGCGGGAACGGTCTGTAATAAAACGCCCCAATTTGTTTTAGAAAAATCTAGAAAAAGATGAAAAGAGATAGCGTTAATGTACACATATCAAAACACATGGATACACATATAGATATACGTATAGATACATAAAGATACACATATCAATATACATATAGATACATCTAACAAAAAATAAAGATGAAATTTACCATAATGAGTATAAAAATTATTCCAAGGAACATCCCCTTTCGGCATAGGAAATACCCAACCATTTCCACGTAAATTATCCCACTCAATATTAAAGATGTAAACCACGAAATAAAATAATAAAGGAACGATCATAAAATAAAAGGGGACAACCATGTCATGATGACATTTCATATGAATAGCTCTTAAAAGAATGGCTAATCCTAAAGCGGAACTCCATAAAGCAAGGACGTGGATATCAAAGAAAAGATATTTAAAAGTTTCAAAATTATATCTTAAATTATCTTCGAGACGTGCAGTAACTTCGATGGCTGTGGCAACTAAAAACCAACCAACTCCTCCTAAAATCATTAATTAATGAAAATAGATAATAATAATGAAAACAAATAGTAAACAATAATATTTAATAATTAATATTAAAAGAATGGAAGAATTAATTACTAATTAATTCTGAAATTAATTTTTTTTTTACATACCAATACAACCAACAAGGATATGTCGAGGGAAAAATTCAATCAAGGAACCAAGCTTTTTAATTGCAAAAATTGTAAAAAAAAAAATAATAATGATAATAATTAAAATAACAATAAAAATAAAAAATAGATATGATGCATAATTAATTACACCATAATTACCTTAAATGCACCCAACAATAAAAAGACAACTCCGGTGAGAATTGAACTTAGAGCAAATGATAAAATGGTAGTGGCAATAATCGCTTCTTTATCATCACCAATTCCTTTAGCAATAATATCCGCCCTATTATGTTTATATATAATATATATTTCTATTCTTTTGATTATGTTTCTTTTTTTTTGAAATTAAATATATATATAAGATTTTGATTCACTTACATAATATGCAAGAAAGGGACAACTACATTTTATTGTAAGAAAAGGAAAGATTTTATTTTTTATAATGTTAGATCAAAATATATATATATATAATATAATAATATAGTATAATAATAATAATAATAATAATAAAAAAGACGAACCTTCTATCATCATGCTACCATTTCCACCTCCAAATATACTAAAACCACCGGAATAAATCAATTGGGAGACGATGCAACTAATAATAAATTAAATACATGAAATAAATTATTACATTAAAATAAATATAATTATATTGAAATAAATAATTAATAAATAAATAAATAATTAATTAATTAAATAATTTTTTAATTTACCTCACAAAAAACATTGAAATTCCATCAGGCCCAAAATCAGCAAATATCGGATTACTTATGGGAAATGTGATCATTCCTAAGAGAAATCAAAAGAAACCAAAATTGAATGAATGATCACATGAATGAATAATAATTGAATGAATGAAGGAGTGAATGAATTTACCGTAAGATATGGCATCCAACAAATTTAATAATAATCCCAGAATAACCGCAGGGATATAAGAAATTGGATTTAAAAAGAAATTCTTAAGAATTGTTTGTGGAGTGAATTGAAAATTATTTTGTCTACGATGTGATTGTTCACCACTATCGCCTCCTACACATGGTAACCATTCAAACCATGGTTTCTCTTCCCAGAAATTTTCTTCCATTAAAATTTCATCTCTATTATTATTTTCATTATTATTATTGTTATTATTATTATAAAGAAATTTATTATTATCGGACAATAATGGTCTTGATTCTCCTTTTGAATCATGCTGTCGTGATTCTTCTTCATTTGAATATCCATCAATTCTAATTTCAGGTTTATTATTATTATTACTACTATTTGATGTTGATGTTAATGCCACCTTTGTAGTTGGTGATGAATCAGGTGGTGAAGGGGTTTTTGGCTCCTTCCGAAGAAGTTTTGATAAATTACTTGTAACATTTGGATCAACGGGATCAACAATTGGATTGATGGATGAATAACCATCATCCTCATCACTATTAGCTAAATCAGCAAGAGCTAATGTTTGTGTTCGAATTTTAAATGGGGAAGCTGAATATGAGGGATGTCCTATAAGTTATAATAATAAAAAAGAGAAATTTTTAATTATTAAAAATAAGTTATTGAAATTAAATTATTTCTACTATCAATTTTACTATCAATTTTACTATGAAATTTTAGAATTACACATTAATTAACTAATTAATTAATTCTCTGAAAAAAATTACCAAGCAAAAAAATAAAAATTAAAAAATAAAAATAAATAAAAAGATAAAAATCAAAAAATCAAAATAATTGTAAATCACATGATCTACATTGTATTTCAAAATTAGTTCAAAGATTATCTGGGGATACACAATATTATCAAAATTATCCCGATCTGATTAAAATCAGATAAATCAGATGATGATAAAACAAATAGGGAAAGGCTTATTTTTTAGTAAAGTAATACAAATTTAATATATATTTAAAAAGAGATCAAGACATGAAAGTTATAATGGTGTTATGCAATGATAAGAATAAAGGTAGTAAATGGTAAGGTAATAAAAATAATATATATATATATACATATATATATATAAACATACCAGACTCTATTGCGTTATGAGAACTAAAATATGACCGGGACATATTGGGACTTTTGGTAAAATGTAATGTTTGAGAATAGGATGGCTGTCTACTGCGGGGAGATAAACCTATATTTGGACCGGGTAATTCCATATTTGGATTTTTATTCTAGTATATTTTATTGTTTTTTGGATATTTTATTTTATTTTATTTTATTATATTTATGATATTTTTTATTGTATTCAAGTTATTTTATATTTTATATATATTTTATATTTTTTTTTTATAAAAAAAGACAAAAAAAAAATAATATATGAGAGAAAGAAAAGGAGGTTAATTTATATATCAGAAAAAAATACCATACTTTATATATATATATGATTCATTACTACGTATAGAAAGTCAAACTATGAAATACAGGAATTATGGTTAACTCCACTTTTTACTCNATATATATATATATACATATATATATATAAACATACCAGACTCTATTGCGTTATGAGAACTAAAATATGACCGGGACATATTGGGACTTTTGGTAAAATGTAATGTTTGAGAATAGGATGGCTGTCTACTGCGGGGAGATAAACCTATATTTGGACCGGGTAATTCCATATTTGGATTTTTATTCTAGTATATTTTATTGTTTTTTGGATATTTTATTTTATTTTATTTTATTATATTTATGATATTTTTTATTGTATTCAAGTTATTTTATATTTTATATATATTTTATATTTTTTTTTTATAAAAAAAGACAAAAAAAAAATAATATATGAGAGAAAGAAAAGGAGGTTAATTTATATATCAGAAAAAAATACCATACTTTATATATATATATGATTCATTACTACGTATAGAAAGTCAAACTATGAAATACAGGAATTATGGTTAACTCCACTTTTTACTCCACACACAAACAAAGGATTAATCTTTTTTGTGCAATGAACTGCGGTCATTCGCTGGTGGTGCAAAAAAATAATAAATAAATAAAAGATAATAATAATCACACGAATAATGTTTAGATTATAATTATAATATAAATAACATCTTATTTAATGTATTAATATAGATTATCAGTGGCTTTAATTAATTTCTATTTTTACTTTATAAAATAAGTTATCATTTCAATAAGAATAATTCTAGAATAGTTTTTAAACTTTTATATAATAAATTAATAAGCAGATTATTCACACGTGTCTAACTTTCTGTCGTTTTAATGATTTTATTTTTTTTTAAAGTATTTAAAGTTTTCAAAATTTCCGTAGTAAAATTACGACACATTAAATATGTAATGCATTATTATAAATAAAAAAATAAATTAAAAAAAAATCAAATAATGCTCTCTCTTTCATAAATGTACATAAATAAATAAATCAATATTTTTGAAAGAGAAATATATATGTGTGTACGCAATTCATGTATACAAATAATGATCGAAAAAAAATAAAATAAAATTATTTCGAGTTTTTTATATTCTAAAAAAAAATTTAAATATCGTTTGTAAGACACTGGGAATAATCAAAGATGAAAGAAAGAAAAAAGAAATGTAATTATAAATAATAATTACACCATCTTTTTGATAAAAGATTGGTTACAATCAATTTCAAAAAATAAATATAGTAAAATAAATAAAGTTAAAATTCAATATAACTGATAATAGTTTAATCTAACAGTTTAATATAAAATAGGTAAATAAATATATTATAGTTTAATAACAATAATAATAATAATGCATTCATCATTCACCATATTCGATGCGAGCGCATAATCTTATGCGATTATTATTATTATATATAAACAAAGAATAGGGTTTGGGCGTATCGTTCGTTATATTCTAAAACAGGGTGTAGGACGGTAATATACGGTATTTAGATATATGTATGTACAGATAGATTTAAAAAATCTTCTCACACAAAACAAAAAAGCAAGGTGGGAATTAGCTGCACTAGCATCACATCACACAGTTCACGGTTCGAAATGATTTATTTATGTGTTTTTTTTTTATAGAGAGATCATCTAAAATCTCTTCTTTATTTGATTAATAACCAAATAAACAAAAGGTTTTGGTAATGTTTGTTTTTTTTTTATTGAGAGATCATCTAAAATCTCTTCTTTATTTGATTAATAACCAAATAAACAAAAGGTTTTGGTAATGTTTGTTTTTTTTTATTATTAAAAAAAAAAAATCGAAACGAAACGTAAATGATAAAAATGCACTTGATATTATATTTTAATGCATTTTGATAAAATATTTGATAAAATATTTAATAAATTTGATAAAATATTTAATAAATTTGATAAAAATTTATAAATTTGATATATATATATTTATATATTTGTATTTAATACATTTTTAAGTGATTTTTCATTCCAATTCAGGATTAAGATCTAAATTAAATTCTTGTGTCTGTGGTAACATAGCATCTTCTGAATTAAATTTATTGTGATGATTATCTTCATTATTATTATTATTGTTGTTGCTGTTATTATTATTATTATTACTATTAAATGTGGTAGTGAATTCATCTTCCTCTTCTTCATCCTCCTCCTCTTCTTCTTCATCATTTTGTAATGCTTTACAGATTTGTAAAGATTATAAATATTATAAATATTATTAAATTAAATATTGTTAATAATTGTAAATAAAAATAAAAATAAAAATAATAATAATAATAATAATAATAATAATAATAATAATAATAATATAATAATAATAATAATAATAATAATAATAATAATAATAATAATAATAATAATAGTAATGAAATACCGACCTCCAAAATTCATACCAAGATATTCTTGACGAAACAATAATCCTTTTCGCATTATGGCTTCAATTGGATGTGGAGGTTCAACTTGTAATTCAGTTGGTCTTGTTAAATCATAACCTGGAGGTGCTGCTGTATATTTACTAATTCTATTGGCATATTTCAATATTTCATCTGCTGTCACGTTAGCTATTAAAAATAGATAAATAAATAAATGAATATTTTATATATATATATATATATGTAATAATACAGAAAAGGTTGCAATTGATTTCAACTCATGAAGAATTTCGAGCAGGTATCTTTATATATATGTACATATATATCATAAATTTTAAATATAATAAAAATAAAAATAAAAATTACATTGACTAGCCAATTCTATTGCTCTCATGGTATCTCGTGAAGATTCCAAAAAATCATCAATTTGTTCTTTCCCTTTCCTCAAATAATTCACGAAATCCACAATTACATTATTTTCTGCATTGATTTCATTTTCGACCTGTAATATTTTATGATGAATTCTTTGATGCTCTTCAACTTTTTTTTTTATTATTATTATTATTATTATTATCCATCATCATCATCATTATTATTATTATTATTATTATAGCAGCAGCATTTTATTATTAAATAATTTTAATTAATTTAATTTTTTTATTTAATTATTATTATTTCAATTATTATTATGATTATTATCATTTCAGTTAATTCTTATTTTTAATTAATTAATTATTATATAGATATATATATATCAAAATTATTATTTAAAATAATTATATTGGTTATTTTTTTTTCCAACAATATTATTCTTACTTTGGTCGAGACCTTGCTGCATTTTTTTATCCAATTCCACAATATCTTTCATGATATCAACAGGTGAACGATCGAGTGACTTTCCTTCCGCATTTGCTGAAATTGCCGAAAAAAATCGATCTATTAATTTTTGATATTCTTTAAGGATTGATATATTTTCTAAAATTATTGATTTTGGGGTATTCTTATCTGAAGGAATTTCATAAACCATTTTCATTTTATTATCATGTATATCGAGTATGTATAAAGGATAAGAAATATATATTAATAATGTTTAGATGATCGACATTAATTATTTGTTTATTTATTTAATGGATCATCTGACTTTCGTTGTTGTACTACTGTTTTATGTACATACTTACTTAGCTGAGAAAATGAAACCGATAAGACTTTTCGCGTTTAATTTGTATAAATTTAACTCTGACTTGAATAAACGTTATTACTTTTCAATCATGCCGAAAAGAAAAAATGATGATTATATAGAAGATAGTGATGAAGCTGCTGGGGAAACTTCAACTGTTAGACATCTTTCTTTCTCTTTCTTTTTTTTTTCTTTTTTTTTTGATCTTTCAAACAAAGGGGTTTAAATAGATTTTTAATATAAATATATGTATATATATTATTCTAAGGATAAAGATAATAAAGATACAAATATGGAACCCTCGGGATCTAATCAAAAAACACGAGAACCCAAGGCAATTTCAAAATATATATAAAATGGAGTCTAAATTTTTTAAAAAAAAATATATATATATATATTTATATTAATATTATTTATAAAAAATATTATTATTATTATTATTATTATTATAGTCTAATAAAAAGAAAGCTATACAACGGGAGCGTGAAGATGATGACCGTGGAGAAAATGGTGACGGAGAAGCTTATTTTAAGGTAATAAAAATTATTAGTTAAGAATGATAACAATGAATTAATGGGTAGGCACGTAAAAATATTCCAAATAGATGTTTTTTAAAAAATTTCTTGAATTTTTGTAGTTGTCAGAGAAAAAACGAGTGACTGTTCGTAAATTTAAAAATATGATATTAATTGACTTTCGTGAATTCTTTACAAATTCTGATGGAGATAGTAATCCTACTAAAAAAGGTATTTTCAATTATATTAAATAATAATTATAAAACAACAAATATAACAATAATAACAACAATAATTATAACAATAATTATAACAATAATAATAACAATAATTATAACAATAATTATAACAATAATTATAACAATAATAACAATAGGAATCGCTTTACAACCAGAACAATGGAACAAACTTAAAGAATTTATTTCTGATATTGACGAAGAGATCGAAAATCTCAAATAATTTTAATTCATTCTAAAATTTAATTCATTCTAAAATTTAATCCATTATAATTTTTTTTTTTACTTTTATATGATTATGTAATAATAATTTTTTTATTATCACCTGCGTTAATTAAATGATGATAATAATAATTCATTTCAATATTTCTCTTAATTTTTCTTGGAATAATTAATTGTAAAATGTTAATTTTGGAAAATCTCTAGTTTACATTCGTCTTTAATATATCTTTCTCTTGTTTTTGCATTTTTTGTATTTTCTATTAAAACCGAATTTTTTAAAAACATGAAAAATGGATACGCAGTGTAACACGTGCAAATAATGATCAAAAATATGTACAAGTTATCTATTTTTATATATGCACGATATCTGAAAATCGAATAATTTAAGAATTACAAAAAGATCATATCTTGCACTTATATCGAGCCGTTGTCGTATAGTGGCAGTACATCGCGTTGTGGCCGCGCTAGCCCAGGTTCGATTCCTGGCAACGGCAAGATTACCTTGCTTTTTTTTTTAAATACCTTTTATTTATTTCATCCAATCAAAGATGAATTGGTGTAAATAGATCATTTGTTATAATTATAATAAAAAATATATTTATCTATATTTTATATATCTATATACATATATATAATATAAACTTTTTTCAAACTACAACAAAAACTTGGTGTTTGGTTCAAAATGTCATATAATAGGACACTTTCGTTCTTTCTATACTAATACAGTTTATTATTATTATTATTATTATTATTATTGCCGGTGGTAAAAGGAATAAAGTTTGACCTTCACGCATCACCACCAGACCACGTCATACCAAAATGTATTTCTCAATATGTTCCAACTGATACGTTAGTGGTAGTAACAATAAAGATTGGAACTGGATATAATCAAAAAATAGACGTTGAGGTAAAATATCAAAAGGTCACGTTAAGGTCATATAAAGTTCGTATAAGTGGTTATTCATATTGGGAAGAATTCTTTTGCATATATATATATAGGTGACCGATAATAGCGATGCTCATAATAAATATGGTCAAAAACGAGATTTGGACGAAGAAACTCGTATAGCGTTTACAACTCACGCTGATGCCGATATATCAATATGTTTTATAAATACTTTAGATGCACGTACGTCATCATCATATTAATTATTATCATTCAATTGCAATTATCATTTTAATTATTATTCCAAAATTTATTTATTTATTTATTTATTTTTTTTGTAATTTTTGAATTTTTAGAATTTCAGGCCAATCCACAATATCATCGTACAATTGATTTAGATGTAGATGTGGGAGCAGAAGCAATAGATTATAATCAATTAGTAAAATCTGAAAAATTGAAACCTATGGAAGCTGAATTGAGGAAATTAGAACAAGTAGTTCAAGAAATTGTGGATGAAATGGAATATTTACGAAGTCGAGAAGCTAGAATGAGAGATACTAATGGTAGGTTTTTTTTTTTTAAAAAAAAAAAACATAAATGTATATATATTATGTATATTAAAAATATTTATTAAATTTATTATTTTTGATATAAAGAATCAACAAACGAACGTGTCCAATGGTTCAGTCTTGGAACAGTATTTATATTTATTCTATTAGGTGGTTGGCAAATTATTTATCTCAAGAAATACTTCCAACGAAAGAGATTAATCGATTAAAAAACGTATATTTATAATATAATATATATAAATTGTATATGTTGCTACTGTTATCTTTTACTTTAATGTTATTTTTTCATTACCGTTCGTTTTCTGTTATTTATATTAAAAAAAAAAAAAAACGAAAAATAATGATGAATTTTATTTTCTTTGTATGATTCTTTCTTTTTCCTTTATTATTATAATAATAAATACCTTGAATGAATAAAAAAAATTAATTATTTATACATAACAATTCNATTTTAATTATTATTCCAAAATTTATTTATTTATTTATTTATTTTTTTTGTAATTTTTGAATTTTTAGAATTTCAGGCCAATCCACAATATCATCGTACAATTGATTTAGATGTAGATGTGGGAGCAGAAGCAATAGATTATAATCAATTAGTAAAATCTGAAAAATTGAAACCTATGGAAGCTGAATTGAGGAAATTAGAACAAGTAGTTCAAGAAATTGTGGATGAAATGGAATATTTACGAAGTCGAGAAGCTAGAATGAGAGATACTAATGGTAGGTTTTTTTTTTTTAAAAAAAAAAAACATAAATGTATATATATTATGTATATTAAAAATATTTATTAAATTTATTATTTTTGATATAAAGAATCAACAAACGAACGTGTCCAATGGTTCAGTCTTGGAACAGTATTTATATTTATTCTATTAGGTGGTTGGCAAATTATTTATCTCAAGAAATACTTCCAACGAAAGAGATTAATCGATTAAAAAACGTATATTTATAATATAATATATATAAATTGTATATGTTGCTACTGTTATCTTTTACTTTAATGTTATTTTTTCATTACCGTTCGTTTTCTGTTATTTATATTAAAAAAAAAAAAAAACGAAAAATAATGATGAATTTTATTTTCTTTGTATGATTCTTTCTTTTTCCTTTATTATTATAATAATAAATACCTTGAATGAATAAAAAAAATTAATTATTTATACATAACAATTCTATATTAGTAGATTTTTATGAACGTGATAAATAAAAAATGATAGCACAAATCATTCTTAATCCCTTTTGATATTTTAACAATATGCGACAGAAACGATCGAAACAGTATAAACGTCTTATGGCATTATACTCCACCTCTTTTGGATTTAGAGAACCTTATCAAATTTTGGGTAACAACGATCTTTCAAACCCTTTTTAAAAGAAGGGAGAATGCTCTCGAAATGCTATGCTATTTTACATATTTCTTCGATAATTCGACTAATAATAACATAATAATAATAATTATTATTATTAAAAATACAAACATAAAATAGTTGATGGGAACTTTCTGTATATGGCTTTAAGGTATAAAATGAACATATGTGATCAACTATGCAACGTAATGCTTGGAAAAACAAAACAAAGTATTGTTATTTTATTTTATTATTTTTTTTTATTCTTATTATTTATTCTTCATTTATTTTATTGTCACTAATTTAATTATTATTTTAGTGTATACATCTTGTACTTTGAAAGAGGTGAGAAAACAAGGTAAAGATTGGGAAGAAACAGAAATGGAATTACAAAAATTTGAACAACGACGATGTGAGCATAGAAAAAAAGCAGTCACAAGTGCAGAGTGTTTAAGTTCTATTATAGGTAATATATATATATATATATATATATATATACATATATTATTCATTTTTATTTTATATTTATTTTTTATTATTTTATATTTATTTATTTTTTAATTTTTTTTAAGAACAGGATAACCCTCATAATTATTGTATTGCTACTCAAAATGAATTACTTCGTGAATCATTTCGCAATGTTCCTGGTGTTCCCTTATTATATATAAATAGATCGGTTCTAATAGTTGAACCCCCTTCAAGAGCTACATTGGAAATAGTTAAAAAGGTTTTTTTTTTTTTGATTTGATAATTATATAATATAATAATAATAATAATAACAATTTTTTATTTATGTTTTATATTTCTCAAAGGTTGAATTTGAAAAAACTCTTGCACCAAGAAACGAGATAAAATTTTTAAAAAAAATAAATTCAGATACAATTATCAAAGGAGAAAATGAAATTATTAAAAAGAAAAGAAAATCTAAAGGATTTAAAAGACCTAATCCTTTAAGTTGCAAGAAAAAGAAAGCCAAACCATTACCATCATTTCTTACATCTCAGAATAATAAAAATAATAATAATAATGAAGATAAGGTAAATTAATTTATATAACTTAAATATTTAATATTAATTTAATTAATTTAATTAATTATTTAATTATTTATTTTTTATAGATATCAAATAAAAGAAAATATGAAGGTGAATTCAATAATGAAATAAAAGATTCAATAAATAATAAGGAAACTGAAATACATTCAAATAAAAGAAAAAGAAAAAGAAAGAAAACAAAGGCAGAATAATATTGTAAAAAAACTCTTTTCAACAATCACTTTAACCAAAATATATGCAAGTTTATAAAAGTTAATAAATAATATTTATACAAAACAATCAATTTTTATTTAATTTTATCACATGCAATAAAAGTTTTGACTATTATATATAAATCTCATATTTTATTTTGCACTCAATATACAAATTATGTTACAAAATAAATATATAATAACAATTATATATTAATATTTAGTTAATTTAAAAAATTATATAATTGAAATTTCTGATACAATAAAGATTTTTTTTATTAACGGTACATAGAAAAACTGTATTAAGTACAATAATAATTTAATCCAATATTAAAGTTATTTGATATATAAAAAAATATATAAAAAATATTTATTTAAAAAAAAAATTTGATTGATTTAAAAAATTATCATTATTTTTTTTTTGTTCCAACAAGATCTTGTTTCAAATTTATTGAAAAGAAAAATAATCAGACATTTTAAGTTAATATTACATAACTTTTCTATACTACTACAAATATCCATGAAATACATTCCACTTGCACAGGAACCTATTTGAACATTATATAATCCTAAATTTTTGAATATATTTTTTTAACTACTAAAATAAAATAAGACTTGAACTAACTTGAAGAAACTTACCTACAACCTATTACCTACAGTAACAGTTACATTCAATATGTTAAGATTTTGCTGGACAATCTTGGACATTTCTTTGTCACAAAATTTTACAATCCTATAAGAAGTTACAATATTTAAAATATACTTAAAATTTTTTAAAAATTTTAAAATATGCTTAAAAATTTTAAAATATATTTAAAATTTTTAAAATATACTTAAAATATACTTAAAATATACTCAAAATAAGTAATGGTAAGTATATTTTAAATATATTAGAATTTTTTATAATTTTTAATATACTTAAAAGAATAAATGTACATATAACAACCTGTTACATGATTTTATTTGTAACAATCTCAAAAATCACATGTATCACAAAAATCATTGGTAAATATTATGACACGAAAACAAAAAATAAAACTTGCTTTTTTTTTAGCTTTAATGTTGTGAGATGGATGTACATATTCAAGAAGAGCTCTGCAACAATGGTCACGATAATATGACTCAATCTCTTTCATTACAACAAAAAACACAAACACTTATCTGCAATTATATGGTTATCAAAATGATACTTCTCATGATATTTTGTAATTATAGTATATAAATATCTTTTTATGTTCCTTAAAAAAAATTTATATACACTGTTATTTTTATTTTAGGACATACAGAACCAAAAATTATATCAATTCAAAATGATATAGGTAACAATATCTCTTGTGATAAATGTGTTTGTTTATTTTTGTAATATTTCATTTTTTATTTTCAAATATAGAACAGTACAAAGGTGAATCAAACGATATAACATTCCAAAACTCAGAAAATGAAAGTAAGATTATTTATTTCACAATATACATGTCATCAAAACTATTGAATTAAGTCAAACGCAATTAAAATTGAGAAAAATTAGAGTTGGGTCAAGGCAAATTTTGATTTTTACTAGTGATTAACGCAATTAGTTGAGTCTGACGCAATTAAAAATTGAAATTTTAGGAGTTAAGTCAAAACTAAATTAGTTTTGACAACATGTATATTTTATAGTATATTTTTATTAGAATCAAATCTTGTGTTAAATTAGCTGACATAATATTTACTTTAATTCAGTTACGAATCTTCGTGTTGGTTGTATCTTTAATTTGTGGGAAAATGTTGATACTATTATAGAAGTATATAGTAAAAAACATGGATTTATGACTATCAAGAAACAGTTAATGTGATATAAAGATAAAAATATTAAATATCATAGCTTTGGATGTGAATTTGGTGACCATTATCAATCAAAAAAACTAGTTGATATTAATAAATATTGAGATCATAAATTAAAACATCAACAATGTACATGAAATGCAAATTTCAACTGTCCCCAAAACTTCCAAAATATAGTTCTTACTATTTTTAACAATTCGTATAACCATGTGTTATTTCCCAATACTGAAGAGTATTCGCCAAAATATCGGTGCATCCCTGATGAGATTCTTGAAGAAATTCAATTCCTTATTAAACACGAAAACTTGCCAATTAACACCCAACGAAAATTATTAAGAGCAAAGTTCTCAACTCTATCTATTCTTGATTGT
The DNA here is from genome assembly GCA_003547095.1 of Diversispora epigaea. Classification (NCBI taxonomy): domain Eukaryota; kingdom Fungi; phylum Glomeromycota; class Glomeromycetes; order Diversisporales; family Diversisporaceae; genus Diversispora; species Diversispora epigaea. The sequence continues at coordinate 29,113 of PQFF01000607.1, read as the reverse complement.
GATCTCACTAATGCAATACAAAAATATAAGGTTAAAACAGATGTAACACATAATGCATCTTATTTATTAAAAATGCTCATTCAATATAAATCCAACGATCCCAGATGGTTTGTTGAATTTCAACTTGATGAAAAAAATAGACTTATCCAATTTTTTTGAATGTCTCCAACTGTAAGAGTTCGACCGAAACTCTTATTTTGTTAAGGGTGTGTGTGTGTGTTGAGTTAATTCTATAACTCCACTTCAATGAAGAAGCTAAATGTGTATGTATAAAATGTAAATGTAATGAGTTATAAAACTCCAATTTCAACTAAAAGTCAATGTGTAAAACTTGAGCAAAAGCTCCACTTCAATACGAAGCAATAAATGTAATTATTAAATTATATGAGCAAGAACTTCTCTGTCCTTCGCTGCTCTTTATTATTACAAGTTTTATCTTTTTATATAAAATTACATATTCGTATGGTAGTACATAATTAATAATAAATGAATTTACATAATTGGAAATAATCTTAAACCTTAAAACCAAAATCTAGATTGGTAAAAATCATGTGATAAGATAATATAAGTATATAATATAATATAATATAAATATAATAAAATAGAAATAAAAATAGAATATATACGAAGATAAAAATAGTAAAAATAGAATAATATCAAAATAAAAATAGAACTGTTACACCAACTCAANCCAATTTTTTTGAATGTCTCCAACTGTAAGAGTTCGACCGAAACTCTTATTTTGTTAAGGGTGTGTGTGTGTGTTGAGTTAATTCTATAACTCCACTTCAATGAAGAAGCTAAATGTGTATGTATAAAATGTAAATGTAATGAGTTATAAAACTCCAATTTCAACTAAAAGTCAATGTGTAAAACTTGAGCAAAAGCTCCACTTCAATACGAAGCAATAAATGTAATTATTAAATTATATGAGCAAGAACTTCTCTGTCCTTCGCTGCTCTTTATTATTACAAGTTTTATCTTTTTATATAAAATTACATATTCGTATGGTAGTACATAATTAATAATAAATGAATTTACATAATTGGAAATAATCTTAAACCTTAAAACCAAAATCTAGATTGGTAAAAATCATGTGATAAGATAATATAAGTATATAATATAATATAATATAAATATAATAAAATAGAAATAAAAATAGAATATATACGAAGATAAAAATAGTAAAAATAGAATAATATCAAAATAAAAATAGAACTGTTACACCAACTCAAATTACCCTTTGGTTGGAATATCATGATGTCATTTTAAATGACAATACCACCAAAACTAACTGTTATCAAATATTACTTTTGCTTTTCCTTATATAGATAATAATACTCGGTCATGTTTCATTGCACAAGCTCTTATACACTCACCTGCCAAAAGTATCTGATGTTACCGGAGAGAATTACCATGGTCAAAATATACTAACACATGACCATAATATCTGTACTTTAATAAAAATCATTATATATTAACGGAAATAGTGATATCAACATAATAGTCTTATTTAATAATTAGCAACAAATAGTAATATTTAACAATAACTAGTAACATTTATTAACATATATTTTAACAAGTCAAATAGTTTTAGTTACACAAATTATAGTAACACAAGTCACATGTTCACGTGATATAGTTACACAAATATTACATAATTATTAACATTTAACATTAAGTAGTATTACTTAGTATTAATTATTATTACATAGTATTCATTAGTATTAATTAGTAGTATAACACATATTCTATATTTAGTAAATTATATGGAAGATATAATAGCCAATAGTATTTGTGCACAGTAAGGCACAGTAAGGCACAGTAATGGCACAGTAATGTGTTTGCCTATATAAACCCTCTGTATTCGACTTGGTTTCTACAGTTTTTGAATAAGTTTTGAACAGCTTTTGATTGTAGAATTTTGTAAGAAATAAAAATTATCTTATAATAAAAATTTTATCAATTAAAACTTCAAGAAATAACTTGTAAAAATTAACCTGTAAATAAAATGTTGAAAATATTTATTTAATAAAATACTTTATTAAATAAACCCTGAAACTCTGGAATAAATCATCTAATATTATAATTAATTAATGAAAAGATTATTGATGTTATGGGATTTATCGCTTGATTGCTTAATTGTATAACATTATAATTCTTGAGTTAATAATAATAATATAACCTGGAACTCTTGGATAATATTATGGAAATAAAAGAGAAGTCGAAAACATTACGTCGAATGTAAATGGAAAATATTATTATCTTGAAGATAATAAACCCTGTATTAATAATAACGATAATGAAATATTGAAGAGAAGTCAGGATACCGGATGGAGATCTTGTGAATAGAGGAATTTAAAGACAACTTAATGAAATAATGAACTAATAATTGGAGAGAAATAACCGAATGATGAATAAAGGATACTTGGATATAAAATCATGAAATAAACGATAAATAATCAACGAAAGGTCTGATTCCCTTTCTAAAATAACTGAATCAGTGGTGCCTTCTAATCAACAGTCTTGTACCTATCGGGGAAGGACTATAAACTCCTAAAAGAACCGTTAAGTCACCCTTAGAATTATGTCTTTACTAAAAGGCTGGTGACACCGGCTAACTATTTTTTAATAAATTTTTTAATAAATTTCTAAGGTGAATTATAACCCAAAGAATGATTCAAATTGTATAAACTTTTTTTTAAAAGAATCCTCTATCAAAGGGCTATCATATGATANACTCTTGGATAATATTATGGAAATAAAAGAGAAGTCGAAAACATTACGTCGAATGTAAATGGAAAATATTATTATCTTGAAGATAATAAACCCTGTATTAATAATAACGATAATGAAATATTGAAGAGAAGTCAGGATACCGGATGGAGATCTTGTGAATAGAGGAATTTAAAGACAACTTAATGAAATAATGAACTAATAATTGGAGAGAAATAACCGAATGATGAATAAAGGATACTTGGATATAAAATCATGAAATAAACGATAAATAATCAACGAAAGGTCTGATTCCCTTTCTAAAATAACTGAATCAGTGGTGCCTTCTAATCAACAGTCTTGTACCTATCGGGGAAGGACTATAAACTCCTAAAAGAACCGTTAAGTCACCCTTAGAATTATGTCTTTACTAAAAGGCTGGTGACACCGGCTAACTATTTTTTAATAAATTTTTTAATAAATTTCTAAGGTGAATTATAACCCAAAGAATGATTCAAATTGTATAAACTTTTTTTTAAAAGAATCCTCTATCAAAGGGCTATCATATGATATCTTATTTGTTAAAATCTGATACTTTCTTGTGCAGTAATTGTGTTTTAAATGAAATTAATCAAAAATATTAAATTGAATTAATGACAGTAATATCTTTCGATTTCAATAACTATTCATTATAAATACCAACTATCTTATACAGACTTGTAGCTTATAACAAGGGCTACAACTTTTATTAATACTATATTTGACATTTTCTAATTAAAATCAGAACTTTACTTAGACACGACTAAAAATGATCAAAATTATTAAAAATTTAACTTGATATTGACAAATAATTATCAATCGTTCTCATATATAAAACTTTATTTTTTACTAATTAAAAGTTAAACATAATACTAAGTAATCTTAAAGACAAATATATTGTACACCTGTCACAAAAATATTAGACTTTTGTCATAAGAATTGAAGAAATAAATGATGTTTGAATTTTAATATATAATTGTTAATTATTTATTATTTAACAACATCAGGAAATTTTTTATGTTGGTGGTTATTGTAATAATTTTGTTTTCAAAGGTTATTGAAGTTTATCAAACCAATAACCTTCACAAATATTACGTTTATTATGATAAAGTGAAGGTTATTAAAGGTTATCGATATCAATAACCTCCGGAGTATTACGTTTTATTAATAAAAATGAAGGTTTTCGGTACCAATAACCTTTGTAAATATTACATTTATGTTGGAGGTATTCGAAGGTTATCGAAGTGAAGGACTTTAAAGGCTTACGTTTAAAAAAATTTACTGATGAATAAAACATCAGAAATGAGTTTAATTAACCTTAAAGATAGGTATGTTGTACATTGTTGACCGTGATTTACCTTCCAAATAAAAGACGAAAACAGACAACTATTAGTAGTGATTAATTTGTATAAGACACACAGCACTATACTTAATTTACTAAAGCTGAAGGATTTATACTATTATTAAAGTATAATTGGGAAGGAATTAAAGTATTGCAGAATTAAGGCGAAAGAGGCAAGGGTGAGGTTTTATAAGGGTAAACACTAAGTTTTAACAATAATTCACTAAGAATTCAAGCCTAGAACACTAAGCAAGGCTAAATTTATATCAGATAACGAGTTCACACAGCAAGTTATCTAATTTAAAGACAAATACCGAGATCACTAAGCAGGGTATTTAAAAGAAATTCACTAAGAAATTATAAACTAATTATTAAGATCACAAAGCAGAATAATAGTTTATAACAAGAATAATACTAAGATCATACAGCGAAGTATTATAAAAGGGTATTTTCACAAAGAATTAAATAATAATTTGATAATAAATGTATTATTTAATAATAAATCACAAAGAATTTTTATTACTGAGTTATTCAAGTTTTCAGAATTGTTTGATTAACTGACTAACTGAGGATTGAGAGAAGAGAAATTCAATCCTTTATATACATAATAGATTACGCTATTGATTACGCTGTACTCTACACTATTCACTACGCTATAGACTACGCTATTGCATACACTGTGCTCTACGCTAATGTGTACGCTATTAATTACGCTATCTATTACGCTTTCAATTACGCTATACTATACGCTATTGATCTACAGTCGTAATACATATTTGTTGTACTAATTTCTAAGTGATTTACATTAATATTTATAAATATAGAAATAATATACTAATAGTTAATAAATGGTAATAATAAATAATAATAAGTAATAAATAATAATCATAAATTAAATAATAAAATATAATAAAATATAATAATAAACTACAATTAACAACATATACGTGTTGCCCAAATTCCAAATAATTTGGAATTTGGAACGTCAAAATGCACAAATTACTACATCAGTAAATTTTTTTAAACGTAAACTTTCGAAGTCCTTCACTCCGATAACCTTCGAATACCTCCAACATAAACGTAATATTTACGAAGGTTATTGGTACCAAAAACCTTCATTTTTATTAATAAAATGTAATACTCCGGAGGTTATTGATATCGATAACCTTCAATAACCTTCATTTTATCATAATAAACGTAATATTTGCGAAGGTTATTGGTCCGATAACCTTTAATAACCTTTGAAAACGAAATTATTACAATAACTTCCGACATAAAAAATTTCCTGATGTAGTATTTGNTACATATTTGTTGTACTAATTTCTAAGTGATTTACATTAATATTTATAAATATAGAAATAATATACTAATAGTTAATAAATGGTAATAATAAATAATAATAAGTAATAAATAATAATCATAAATTAAATAATAAAATATAATAAAATATAATAATAAACTACAATTAACAACATATACGTGTTGCCCAAATTCCAAATAATTTGGAATTTGGAACGTCAAAATGCACAAATTACTACATCAGTAAATTTTTTTAAACGTAAACTTTCGAAGTCCTTCACTCCGATAACCTTCGAATACCTCCAACATAAACGTAATATTTACGAAGGTTATTGGTACCAAAAACCTTCATTTTTATTAATAAAATGTAATACTCCGGAGGTTATTGATATCGATAACCTTCAATAACCTTCATTTTATCATAATAAACGTAATATTTGCGAAGGTTATTGGTCCGATAACCTTTAATAACCTTTGAAAACGAAATTATTACAATAACTTCCGACATAAAAAATTTCCTGATGTAGTATTTGGGATTTGGAATTTGGGATTTGGGATTTGGGATTTCGGCAAAAAATACTAATTATAATTTGGAATTTGGGATTTGGGATTTTGGCATTTGGGATTTTGGCATTTGGATTTTGAATTTGGGTGGCAGGTATAGTTGTACATCTACTGTAAAAGTTTTAGAATTATAGCATAAGAATTGAGGAAGTTTTTATATGTAACAACTTTTGAAAAATATTACATCGGAATAAAGTGATCAGCAATCATTTGTTGCAAAATCCTTACTAGATTTATCTATAAATTTCAAAGACGAATTGTAATAAAATGGATAATTAAAATTATATAAAACTTTTTTTTAAATGAATTTCCTAATCAAGAGCTATCATATGATACCTTGTATGTTAAAATTGGATATATACTTGCACATAAATTTTGGTTTAAATGAAATTAACCAAAAATATTCAATTGCATAATTGATCATAAAGTCTTTCAATTTTGATGAATATTTATCGTAGATCTTAACTATCTTATACAAACTTGTAGCTTAACTATACGTGTTGCCCAAATCCCAAATAATTTGGGATTTGGGACGCCAAAATGCACAAATTACTAGTATTTGGGATTTGGGATTTGGGATTTCGGCAAAAGATACTAATTATAATTTGTGATTTGGGATTTGGGATTTCGGCATTTGGGATTTCGGCATTTGGATTTTGAATTTGGACGGCAAGTATAGCTTAACATGAGAGCTATAACTTTAATTATTACAGTTTTTAATATTTTTTAGTGAAAATAAAACTTTACTTAGTAACAAATAAAAATATTCATATTAATATATTGTTTAAATTCTTGTCACATCAAAATTATAATTAATAAATTTTTTAAGTATTATTTAATATTTAGTTGGATTTTCTTTATTTTTTATTACAGCATTTATTTTTCTTGGCATACTTTTTACTAATCTAATAAGTTAATTTTCATTAATATTATTCCATTCTTCTTTTAATACTTTAAAAAATTCTTTTTTATTTTTTGGAATAGGTCTGTGTTTTCTGACCTTTCTTTCCAATATATCCTACAAATTTTCAATTGAATTAAGGTCAGGACTTTGCGCAGGCCATGGAAGAAATTCAATTTTGTTTTCATTTTTCCAAGTTTTAGTTTTTTTTGAAACATGACAAGATGCATTGTCATCTTGAAAAATATGATTTTCTACTCCTAAATCATTTAAAAATGGAATCAAATATTCTTTAAGTAATTCTATATATCTATCAGAATTAAGTGTTTCACTGGTCGAAAATTTATAAAAACTACACCTATCTAGGACCCCGAGCAATCTATGAATAGGTCAGATAATACTAAATTAGGAAATAAGAAAGGAAAAATATAATTTTTGTAAGTAAATTTTTAAATTTTAATTAAAAATAAGCAACTTTTTAAAAATTTTACTATGATAGCTAAGCAAACTCTAATGTGACCTATTTATAGATTTCTCGGGGTCCTACCTATCTGGTACCCGATAGGTGTAATTTTTATAAATTTTCGACCAGTGTTCCTTCAATTAATACCAAAGGACTTATTTTATTATTGCAAAAACATCTCCAAACCATGACTCCTTCTGAATTTTTGACAGTTGGTTTTAAACAATCAACTTTGTATTTTTCATCTTTTTTACGTCAAACCCAATTTTGTGAATCATTATTAAAAATTTCAAATCTGGATTCATTACTCCAAATAATTGAATTCCATTCTATAATCCAATTTTTTCTCATTCTACACTATCCATATCTTTTTTTTTTATTTATTTCAGAAATAAAAGGTTTTTTCTTGGCAGCATGTCCAATATAACTTTCTTGATGAAGAGTTTTTTGTATTGTTCTAGAAAAAACTAGTTTATTTATTATTTCATTAAAATCTTTAGTAATTTCTTCTAAAGTTTTGTTTCTATTATTTTTTGTTATTTTTATTAATTGCCTATTATCACGTTCTGATAGAATTTTAGGTCTACCAGAACATGATAATGTAGTAGTCAGACCTTGTTCATTATATTTTTTATGACATCTCCTACAGTTGACTTGGGATGCTTTAATATATCAATAATTTGCTTTTGTATATGTTTTTCTTTATATAAACCAATTATTTCTCCACGTTCAAAATCAGTAAGTTCTTTTTCTTTAGACATAATTTTGAAATTTTGAAATAATTATTGAAAATTATCTTTCAAAAACAAAAGTAAGATAATTTATCAAATTTATCAAATTAATTTAGAAAAAAATTTACTATTCTATTGATATTTAAAAATTATATTTTTTATATTATAAAATAAAAATCAACAGCATATGCAGTTTCTTTGTTTTTTTTAAAAAAATGCATTTTCAAATTTTAGAAAATATTTATTTTACAAATTCTCTATTATAGTAAATTTTATAATAATCTGTAAAAGAATTTAAACAATATATTAATATAAATATTTTTTTTTATTTCTAAGTAAAGTTTTTATTTTCACTAAAAAATATTAAAAACTGTAATAATTAAAGTTATAGCTCTCATGTTAAGCTACAAGTTTGTATAAGATAGTTAAGATCTACGATAAATATTCATCAAAATCGAAAGACTTTACGATCAATTATGCAATTGAATATTTTTGGTTAATTTCATTTAAACCAAAATTTATGTGCAAGTATATATCCAATTTTAATACACAAGGTATCATATGATAGCTCTTGATTAGGAAATTCGTTTAAAAAAAAGTTTTATATAATTTTGATTATCCATTTTGTTACAATTCGTCTTTGAAATTTATAGATAAATCTAATAAGAATTTTGTAATAAATGATTGCTAATCACTTTATTCCGATGTAATATTTTTAAAAGTTGTTACATATAAAACTTCCTCAATTCTTATACTATAATTCTAAAACTTTTACAGTAGATGTACAACATACCTATCTTTAAGGTTAATTAGACTTATTTCTGATGTTTTATTGTTAAATAATAAATAATTAACAATTATATATTAAAATTCAAACATTATTTATTTCTTCAATTCTTATGACAAAGGTCTAATATTTTTGTGACAGGTGCANGATCAATTATGCAATTGAATATTTTTGGTTAATTTCATTTAAACCAAAATTTATGTGCAAGTATATATCCAATTTTAATACACAAGGTATCATATGATAGCTCTTGATTAGGAAATTCGTTTAAAAAAAAGTTTTATATAATTTTGATTATCCATTTTGTTACAATTCGTCTTTGAAATTTATAGATAAATCTAATAAGAATTTTGTAATAAATGATTGCTAATCACTTTATTCCGATGTAATATTTTTAAAAGTTGTTACATATAAAACTTCCTCAATTCTTATACTATAATTCTAAAACTTTTACAGTAGATGTACAACATACCTATCTTTAAGGTTAATTAGACTTATTTCTGATGTTTTATTGTTAAATAATAAATAATTAACAATTATATATTAAAATTCAAACATTATTTATTTCTTCAATTCTTATGACAAAGGTCTAATATTTTTGTGACAGGTGCATAATATATTTATCTTTAAGATTACTTAGCATTACGTTTAACTTTTAATTAGTAAAAAATAAAATTTTATATATGAGAATAATTGATAATTATTTGTCAATATCAAGTCAAATTTTTAATAATTTCGATCATTTTTAGTCATGTCTAAGTTAGAGGTGCAATCCGTGGATGACTTATCCGTCAATCCGACAGATTATCCGTGGATGACTTATCCGTCAATCCGACAGATTTAGAATAATATCCTAAACCGGGGGTCTAGGTTAAGGATGCTCAATTTTTATTAGTTAAAAAATGATCATCGATCATATAAGATCAGTCGTTTTGTTACATTACAAATTTTTATTGGTTAAAATGATCATTAATTATGTAATATTTATTTATTGGTATTTGAATACAAATAAATTATATTAACTGATTTTTTTACATGATCGCACTAATTTGAAAATCGCGATAAAGCTAAAATTAATTATTTTTAAAAATTTAAAAATAATTATTTAATATATTTTATAATTGTGCTGCCAATTAGAATTACATTATTATTTAACTTTTACTAGGGATAATAGGTGTAATATAAATTGAGTCAGGAATTTAACTAGATATAATTTAGCCAATTAAGTTCAGAATTTAACCATAGCACAATCTGATACAATAGTTAAATTCTGGTACAAAAGTTAAATAATAGTACAATTCTATTAGCTGGTGCAATTAAAAATTTATTAAATAATTATTTTTAAATTTTTAAAAATAATTAATTTTGTCTTTAATTTCAAATTAATTTTCTGTAACTAGAAGCAATTTTCTACTATGATATTTCTATGACAAATTAAAAAATCTAGTTTTTGATTACAAGATGATATATATTTTATTTCTGTAATATTAAAATATATTAAAATTTTTTTTTTTGAAACGAACAATGAAATCTCATCTTTATTCCTTTCAAATTTCAATAAATATAAATAAATACATATTGAAGAATAAAAATTAACTAGGTAGTATATTTCAACCACCAACGTAAAACTTTTAAATTTCCTTCCATTTTAAATTACTTTAAAACTTTTCATATTTACCCCTTGCGAAATAAAAATTAAGTCCTCATCAGTTTTATATAGTAAATTAATCTCAACTCCATCCCCAAAACCCTACAGCCAAACTAAATATGGGATATCCTGAAACTGATGCCTCCATTAATCAGTACCTTAAATATCATATTTAACTTGTACTGTATACATGTTGTCAAAACTAATTCGACCTTGATTCAACTCTTAAAATTTTAATTTTTAATTACGTTTGACTCAAATAATTGCATCAATCATTAGTAAAAATTAAAATTTGCCTTGACTCAACTCCAATTTTTCTTGATTTTAATTGCGTTTGACTCAATTCAATAGTTTTGATGACATGTATATTGTACTGGTACTTTTATAAAAAAAAATATTTAATTGAAGTTTACCGCTTCCATAAAAAAAGAAAACTTAGAAATATCAATTCACAAAAATCTTTTACATCAGCTCTATACTTGTACGTAAAATTATTTTGGGACCCTAAAATTGCAATTTCAGAGAAAAAAGTCAAAATAGTTTTTCATAAAAAACGAAATTATTTTACTTAAAATCTAAAATTTTTTGATCACCCAGATTTATTCTTTAATTGAAGATACACATAACTGGGTACTTTTTTTACTTCCATATATAGAATGAATTTTGCATAAATTTCAAAAATCCAAAATCAATTTTGAGAACATGTATAATCAACTCATATCAGAAGAATACTCCTTTATCACTCATATAAGATATATTTCTCTAGTTTTGGTGAAAATGATTAAGTTATTAGTTCATATATCGAACCTCTTCCTTTATCACTTATATAAGGTAGCCAGTATAAAATTTCTAATAAAAAACCAATATCTACACAATCAATTTTCTAATCACTCTTTATTACCTAATAAAATATTAACTAAATATACAACCCATCAAACTTCTATTTACCATTTGACATATTTTTCAACTAATCGCTCATCAACTTTAAATATCTAATTTTCTAACTTAATTCATCACCTATATATTTTCCATCTCACTTATTTGAATTAAAACATCATATTACACATTATATATGTCGTCAAAACTAATTTGACCTTGATTCAACTCTTAAAATTTTAATTTTTAATTACGTCTGACTCAATTAATTACGTCAATTACTAGTAAAAATTGAAATTTGCCTTGACTCAATTTCAATTTTTTTCAATTTTAATTGTGTTTGACTCAATCCAATAGTTTTAATGACATGTATATTACACATTCTTACCTCCTGACAACCTCTTTTATTATTGTACCACCACAAAATTTTATTATTACTGATCTCTCCTTAAATATCAACAGTATCATACTTTTTATCAATGAGTTACTTTGATCAACATAATTGAAAAATCAGAATCAAATCGAAATTTGAGAATTTCCCAAAATCATCAAAAAATATGAAAAAAGAAAATTTATTATATAGATTTTTTCCACTATCAGACGAAAATTATATAGTTCCAGGAAAAACTTCTATTTTCAATGTTCATTCGAAGTCATAATGTTAAAAATAGAAAAGAGCAACTAAAACCAAGTCGTCAGTTCGTCTTCAGGTTTATCTACATGAAGATTATTTTCACAAAAAAATATTAAGTTCATTATTTACACCTTTCGTCAAGAGAATCAGAATTAAAAACCTGTAAATCAAACTTCATATGTTCATCTTAGGACCATTTATCATAGTTCTATACATATCATCAAAACTATTGAATTGAGTTAAACATAATTAAAATTGAGAAAAATTGAAATTAAGTTAAAACAAATTTTGATTTTATTAGTAATTAATGTAATTAGTTGAGTCAAACACAATTAAAAATTGAAATTTTAAAAATTAAATTAAGGTCAAATTAGTTTTGACTATACTTGCATACTAAATTACACAGGTCGAAATCTGTATTTCGGGCACCTATCGGGCACTTATCGGGAACCTATCGGGGACCTATCGGGCCCCCCGATAGGTCCCCGATAGGTGTAAATAAATACTAGTCAGGGAGATATCGGTAGGGTTCCGCAAAAAATATCCGAATCCGGATTGATCCGCGGATCATACTGTTACGGATCCGGATCGGATCTTAAGGTTCAATTCACGGATCAGATCGAATCCAAAAAAATGAAATCCGAAAAGGATTCGGATTGACATAAAAAAATATTCGAATTGATTCGTTGATCCGAAGAAAAAAATCCAAAAATAGCTTGGATCCAGTGATCTAACAAATCTGAGATTGATAATTTGATAATCAATCCTATTTTTAACAATTTTTATTAAAAATAGTTACTTTTTCGTTCGTTTTTTTTAATTAATTTTTTATATTACAAATTTGCACATGATTGGTAATTAAGACTTTATATTTATGTTGAAAGTTTTATTGAAGTTACTAATTAAATATATTTTTAGATTTTAAAAATGGATCGTGAAGAATTACAAACTATTACAAGCCAGCAAGAAGATTAATATGATAATGATAATAATTTTAATAATGATAACGATAATGATTTTAATAATGATAATGATGATAATTTTAATAATGATAATGATGATAATTTCAATAATGATAATGATAATGATGATAATTTTAATAATTTTAATAATGATAGTTATAATGATGATAATAATGACAATAATGATAACCAAAAAGATAATCTATCAGAAAATAGAGTTATTGAAAAATCTCAAAAAGAATCAAATTCAATTCAAACAAGTAGTCAAGTTTGGGATCATTTCAAAAAAGCAAGTGATTTTAAAAAAAGCAAAAATGCAGTATGTAAATATTGTGGTTGCTCATATGTGTGTTCTGGAGGTAGCACATCAAATCTATTGAAACATTTAAAGAAAAAACATCCTATGCAAGCAATACAAGCAGGAATTTCAAAACAAGTTACAACTATTGATGAAATGTTTAGTCAACCAAAGGTAGATATATTGTTTTTTATTTATTTATATTATCATTTTCATAAATTATTAATAATATATTTTATCATAAGTGGAAATTTAATCAAGAAGAAATGAGAAATAAGCTTGTCAAGTGGATTGTTATTAAACAACATCCATTTACTATTGTTGAAGAAGAAGACTTTATTAACTTTGTACATTCACTTTATCCTAATGCAAAAATTCCTTCTGCTGATACAATAAAAAGAGATATTATGGAATTATATGCAACAAATGCAACTAAAATGCAAACAGTTCTTCAAGAATTGCATAGTAAAATCTCATTCACAACAGACATCTGGACTTCTGCTTCAATGAAATCTTTTTTATCTATTACTGCACATTTNATTGTTTTTAATATTGACAATTTTGAATTAAGCATAACTTTATAATATTTAATTTTGTTGTAATATAACATATAGCTTAGAGATCTCATAACTAAAATTCGTGCATCTCCTCAGAGACGTGAAAAATTAAGTCATTTTTGTAAATTTCATGAAATTAATGATTTGAAACCAATCTTAGATGTAGCAACTCGATGAAATTCAACATATGAAATGATTTCAGTAGCATTAAAAATGAAAACAGTTAATATTTTATTAATATTTTTAATAATTTTAATTTTTTATTTGATAAATAATAATTTTAATTTTTTAATTTATTAATTATTATTTAGGCTATAGATTCAATAGCTCTTTCAGATAAAGATCTTAGATATCTTGTACTTACTGATGATCAATGGCATCAACTTGAAAAAATAATGGATTTTCTTCTCCCATTTAAAGAAATTACAACTATAATGTCAAGCAGCACATATCCAACACTTTCCACTACAATACCTCTTTATAATAGTCTTCTAGATCATACAAAAGATATTATAAATTCAGAAAATGTCATTAAAATTAAAGAAGGAGCAGTAAAGTGCAAAGAAAAATTGTTAGAGTATTATAATAAAACCAATAAAACTTATCTTATTACAACTATTTTAGATCCAAGATTTAAAATGCTATATTATGAAGACCATGAATGGAGCCCTGATGAAATAGATGAAATTAATCAAAGGTTAGTATTTTTATTATTTTAATTTATTATATTATTTAAGATAAAATTATTAACTTTTTTAGAATTTCTTCAATTTACAATACATTTTATGCACCTACTTTACATGAGTTTTCAAATGAAAATGAATCTTTTAAACAAAAAAATTCTATTATAGGCCGTTTATTCAAAAAGCGTCGTACAGAAAAATTGGATGAACTTCAAGTATATCTTTCTTTACCTACTGTTGCTGAAACAGTAAATTCTCTTGAATGGTGGAAAAGTAATATGAATCAATTCCCTCATCTTTCTAAAATGGCTAATGATTATTTGTCAATACCAGCAACTAGTGTATCATCAGAGCAATGTTTTTCAATTAGCAAAAATTTAATTACAGATAATAGAAATCGGTTAGCAAATAAAATTGTAAGAGCTTGTATGTGTTTAAGATCATGGTGGATTGGCCCATTGAAAAATGAATTATAAATATTTTATTATTATATGTATAGGTTATATAAGATTTAAAAATTAATAAAGTAATTGATAACTTTTTATAAATTTAAAATCTATAAAAAAATATTCGAATCCAAAAAAATATTCGAATCCAAAAAAAATATTCGAATCTTCAAAAAAATATTCGAATCCGCAAAAAAATATTCGAATCCAAAAAAATATTCGAATCCAAAAAAAAATATTCGAATCTTCAAAAAAATATTCGAATATTTTTATGGATTCGGATTGGATTCGGATTGATCCGAATACAATCAAAATTGGATTCGGATTCTAAAAAGTTGGATCTGTATATGGCGAATCCGGATCCGGATTAAGAATCAAATATCGGATCCGATCCGAATATTGATAAAATCTGATCCGATCTGACTTTGCGGAACCCTAGATATCGGTCATTTATAAAAAATCGGGTCCCCGATATATTAAAGTACCCGATATTTTTTTTTAATCAAATTTTTTATATCCCCGATAGGTGTATTAAATATTACCGATATTTATTAAGATACCTGATTTTTGTAATAAATATCAGCTACCCGATATTTATTTACAACTATCAGGTGCACAATATTTATTTTACAACTATCGGGTCACCGATATGTGTAAATAAATAATATCGGGTCACCGATATGTGTAAATAATATCGGGCACCCAATATACATTTTAGCATATCATGTTTTTAACCTTTATTTACGCTTATCAGAAACACAATATTGAATTTCTCATGTTCAAATATAATATTTACTTCTCAAATCAAGTTTAAATCAAGTTTTCATACATGCTAAGAGATTATTTAAAACAATAAAAATATAACTATCACTGGTCGAAAATTTATAAAAACTACACCTATCGGGTACCAGATAGGTGTAGTATCCGTGCCTAATATCATACATATATCGGGTACCCAATAGGTGTGAAAAATGTTTTCTTACACCTATCGGGTACCTGATATGTGTACGATATTAGGCACGGATACTACACCTATCTGGTACCCGATAGGTGTAGTTTTTATAAATTTTCGACTAGTGTATGCTTTATTATTTATATGAAAATAATATATATAATATGAATAAAATAAAATAAATTAAACAATAAATCTTCTATTCAACGGAATTATTGAGACATAATTATCGCTTTTTCCCACTCGATAATTTATCTTAATTGCTCGACCATATATTCTACACACTGCTATAATTGAATCTTGACCTTCCTCATAGTATTCTGCTTTCCATAATTCTGTATTTGACTTTTCGGGTTCCATAAATTTATGTTTAAATCGTATATTAGAGGAAGGCGCATTTTTATATCATTTGACATATGCTAGAAGATGTGTTTTGGGTTCTTTTGGAAGTGTTAGAGTATGTTCGAAATAATATTGTACCTCTCCAGGATAAATATCACTGCTTCCATCTCTGTATGCTTTCCACTTCGCTAATATAATTGCATTATTTTCATGTCGTTCAGCGATCATGGACCCAAATATTTCATTACCAATTATTAATCTTGCATGTTGGTTCATAGTTACTTCCATACACGCATTTACATCCTTCTTTTTTCTATTATATAATGTTGCATACCATTCGCATAATATTTTTTGAACTTCTATAGGAATACTTACCTTTTCATGCGAAGGCGTCAGCATACGTCCTGGTATAAGTTCAGTGCCATAGATCTTATTAGATATATCATGTCTCATTGAGATAAAATACTGTAACTCTTCTCTATCAAATTCANAAATCCGAAAAGGATTCGGATTGACATAAAAAAATATTCGAATTGATTCGTTGATCCGAAGGAAAAAATCCAAAAATAGCTTGGATCCAGTGATCTAACAAATCTGAGATTGATAATTTGATAATCAATCCTATTTTTAACAATTTTTATTAAAAATAGTTACTTTTTCGTTCATTTTTTTTAATTAATTTTTTATATTACAAATTTGCACATGATTGGTAATTAAGACTTTATATTTATGTTGAAAGTTTTATTGAAGTTACTAATTAAATATATTTTTAGATTTTAAAAATGGATCGTGAAGAATTACAAACTATTACAAGCCAGCAAGAAGATTAATATGATAATGATAATAATTTTAATAATGATAACGATGATGATTTTAATAATGATAATGATGATAATTTTAATAATGATAATGATGATAATTTCAATAATGATAATGATAATGATGATAATTTTAATAATTTTAATAATGATAGTTATAATGATGATAATAATGACAATAATGATAACCAAAAAGATAATCTATCAGAAAATAGAGTTATTGAAAAATCTCAAAAAGAATCAAATTCAATTCAAACAAGTAGTCAAGTTTGGGATCATTTCAAAAAAGCAAGTGATTTTAAAAAAAGCAAAAATGCAGTATGTAAATATTGTGGTTGCTCATATGTGTGTTCTGGAGGTAGCACATCAAATCTATTGAAACATTTAAAGAAAAAACATCCTATGCAAGCAATACAAGCAGGAATTTCAAAACAAGTTACAACTATTGATGAAATGTTTAGTCAACCAAAGGTAGATATATTGTTTTTTATTTATTTATATTATCATTTTCATAAATTATTAATAATATATTTTATCATAAGTGGAAATTTAATCAAGAAGAAATGAGAAATAAGCTTGTCAAGTGGATTGTTATTAAACAACATCCATTTACTATTGTTGAAGAAGAAGACTTTATTAACTTTGTACATTCACTTTATCCTAATGCAAAAATTCCTTCTGCTGATACAATAAAAAGAGATATTATGGAATTATATGCAACAAATGCAACTAAAATGCAAACAGTTCTTCAAGAATTGCATAGTAAAATCTCATTCANCAATACATTTATTCATTCTTTGGATAATTGGGCAAAAGAACATGAAATTTCTTTTTGTAAAACAAAAAACCATTTCAGATGTTTTGCACATGTTATTAATTTGAGTGTTCAAAGTGCTTTGACTTGTTTAAAAAATGAATTGAGTCAGGTATTTTGTTAACAATTGTTTTTAATATTGACAATTTTGAATTAAGCATAACTTTATAATATTTAATTTTGTTGTAATATAACATATAGCTTAGAGATCTCATAACTAAAATTCGTGCATCTCCTCAGAGACGTGAAAAATTAAGTCATTTTTGTAAATTTCATGAAATTAATGATTTGAAACCAATCTTAGATGTAGCAACTCGATGAAATTCAACATATGAAATGATTTCAGTAGCATTAAAAATGAAAACAGTTAATATTTTATTAATATTTTTAATAATTTTAATTTTTTATTTGATAAATAATAATTTTAATTTTTTAATTTATTAATTATTATTTAGGCTATAGATTCAATAGCTCTTTCAGATAAAGATCTTAGATATCTTGTACTTACTGATGATCAATGGCATCAACTTGAAAAAATAATGGATTTTCTTCTCCCATTTAAAGAAATTACAACTATAATGTCAAGCAGCACATATCCAACACTTTCCACTACAATACCTCTTTATAATAGTCTTCTAGATCATACAAAAGATATTATAAATTCAGAAAATGTCATTAAAATTAAAGAAGGAGCAGTAAAGTGCAAAGAAAAATTGTTAGAGTATTATAATAAAACCAATAAAACTTATCTTATTACAACTATTTTAGATCCAAGATTTAAAATGCTATATTATGAAGACCATGAATGGAGCCCTGATGAAATAGATGAAATTAATCAAAGGTTAGTATTTTTATTATTTTAATTTATTATATTATTTAAGATAAAATTATTAACTTTTTTAGAATTTCTTCAATTTACAATACATTTTATGCACCTACTTTACATGAGTTTTCAAATGAAAATGAATCTTTTAAACAAAAAAATTCTATTATAGGCCGTTTATTCAAAAAGCGTCGTACAGAAAAATTGGATGAACTTCAAGTATATCTTTCTTTACCTACTGTTGCTGAAACAGTAAATTCTCTTGAATGGTGGAAAAGTAATATGAATCAATTCCCTCATCTTTCTAAAATGGCTAATGATTATTTGTCAATACCAGCAACTAGTGTATCATCAGAGCAATGTTTTTCAATTAGCAAAAATTTAATTACAGATAATAGAAATC
>PQFF01000076.1:101343-115204 GCA_003547095.1 Diversispora epigaea | reverse complement strand
ACGTATTTATAGCGTACTAGAACGTTACGTTCTAGTACGTAGGTGTCGTTCTAGAACGCAATACGAACGTTCCGTCCATAGAACGTTATATAACGTTATATAAAAATTACTGATGTAATAGGTTCTTATAAAAACTACGATATTTAAAATATACTTAAAATATATTTAAAATATATTTCATTAAGTATTTTTTAAGTATTTTTTAAGTATATAAGAAATTACTTAAAATATTATTATTTTATACTTAAAATATATTTAAAATATATTTAAAAAATACTTAAAAAATATTTAATTTAGGTAATGAATAAGTATGTTTAGGTATATATTTAAAATATACTTAAAATATTATTAAAACATATTTAAAATTAAGTATATTTTAAGTATATACCTAAAACATACTTATTTATTACCTAAATTAAGTATTTTTTAAGCATATTTTAATGTATTTTAAGTACAAAATATTAATATTTTAAGTAGTTTTTTATGAATACAATTAAATATATTTTAAGTATATTTTAATTTATTTTAATAATATTTTAATAATATTTTAATTATATTTTAAGTATTTTTTAAACATACATATTTCTTATAGGGGTGTAAGTTAGATTACATTGGTAATGATTTTGTAAGGTAGAATGTTGTTTTCTTGATAGGAGAAAGAGTAGAAATTAACATTATAATAGCTAAAATTATTTATAGTAATTGAAAATAATTATGATAATTAAAAATAATTATAGTAACTAAAAATATTTCAATATTTTTAGATTTTTAAAAAGTATATCAAAATATTTTTAACTACTGTAATATTATAATTTTAATCTAATTTTAATATTAACTATAACTTGTATTTCTTATAAAAAATGAAATTATTTTTTATAAAACTTAAAATTTTTTTGAAACTAGATTTGAATTCAAAATATATTAAAAAATTGAGAAAAATGAAATATTTCAAAAATTAGAAATCAATTTGAAAACATGTATAATTATAAAAGTCAAATTTTTATTTACATAATAATATACTATAAAAAATTATAATTATATGTAAAATTTTATACTAAACCTTTTATTTAGAAAATAAAAAGTAGTTAATATAATAAAATTTTAAGTTATTAATAATTTTATCTTTATAAATTTCAAAATCCCAAATTTCAAATTTCAAAATCCAAATTATTTTAATATGTTAAAATTAATTTGGATAACATGTATATTACAATTGAAAATCTTAATCAAAACAATAATTATAATTAGATAAAAGTTAATAATTTGACTTTTCTAATAACTTTTTAAATTGACCAATATAATATGAAATTTTATATATAATACAAAAATTTTATTAATTGGATTAATTTAAACAATATATATAGTATATATATTGTATTACTAGATTTCAAAAATTAAAATATGTTATAAAAAATTACTAATATACAAAACAGAAAATAATTATAATGAAAGATAATTTACCAGGGGAAAATTTAACCTTTGTATGTATGGGGGTATTGAATTTTAGAGTATACACATAAACTGTTCGGTACGAAAACGCTATCTTGTACTGTACGAATAAAAATTAGTGTGACTGTACGATTTTTTTTGTGGCTGTACGGTTGATTAATTAATATCATGTGATATGTTTTTCGAACATAACACGAATTGATCAGCTATCAATCTATATTACCGAGAAAAATGGTCTTTTTAATAAAATTTTTTTTTAGAGACGCGTCTTTTTTTGAGAAAAATGGAAGAAAATCATACTTTCTTCGATGAAGAACGTGAAGAACTTATAGAAGAAGTTTAAACTTGAAAGGGAAATTACATTACTTGAAAAACGAAAACAGCTAATGAATTAATAACTATTATTTTACACATTTTATTATGGGAGTAAACAATTAATTGATTAATAAAGAACATATAATAATTAATAAATTCAATTTAAATAAATATGTGCGCTATATTTTTTTTAATAATTATTTATATTTAGTAAAAAACTTGTACTGTACGGTTTTGTTTTAATATAAAAAATACCTGTACTGTACGGTTTTNTAGTGTGACTGTACGATTTTTTTTGTGGCTGTACGGTTGATTAATTAATATCATGTGATATGTTTTTCGAACATAACACGAATTGATCAGCTATCAATCTATATTACCGAGAAAAATGGTCTTTTTAATAAAATTTTTTTTTAGAGACGCGTCTTTTTTTGAGAAAAATGGAAGAAAATCATACTTTCTTCGATGAAGAACGTGAAGAACTTATAGAAGAAGTTTAAACTTGAAAGGGAAATTACATTACTTGAAAAACGAAAACAGCTAATGAATTAATAACTATTATTTTACACATTTTATTATGGGAGTAAACAATTAATTGATTAATAAAGAACATATAATAATTAATAAATTCAATTTAAATAAATATGTGCGCTATATTTTTTTTAATAATTATTTATATTTAGTAAAAAACTTGTACTGTACGGTTTTGTTTTAATATAAAAAATACCTGTACTGTACGGTTTTTTAATATAAAAAAGTTCATACAGTACAATTTAGATTATTATATAAGGGCTGTACTGTATTGTACGAATTTTGTACGTATTGTACGAATTTTGTACAAAATTTATGTAAAATCGTACAGTACAAAATAACATTTCGTACCGTACAGTTTATCGTCATACTGTAAATTTTATCCTGTAATTTTTGTCACATCTGATCACCTGTAAAAATTATAGACCAATGAAATTCGGGTGTTCAGGTTACTGAATCTTAATTTCACGTGCTGTTTTTTACGGGTGATGAATGTTGGATGACGAATATGATTTTCAACATATTTAATACTCGAAGGTGTGACACACGGTGATAAATATACTACCCTCGGAGGAGAGAATTAATCGTTGTATTATTTCAACAAATTCGTTATTGTAAACTTTGTATCTCTTTATCTGTTTTAGAAAAATATTCGAGAAATTCATCGGATTGCTGACTCTGACTCGATCCGGGCACCCACCGATTCTTATTAGAACCTGCAAAATATTCTTCAATAATAGATTTTATATTATTGAAAATTTTTTTATTCTTAGGATCGGGTTCTTCATTTATTGCTTGTAAGAGTTCGTCAGAGAGTTTTCCGTACTCACACCCATATTTTAAAAATTTAGAAATCTGTGAACGACCCATCATGAAATGCAATTTTGAATAACGTGTAATTGAGTTTTGAAAACTCTTAATTTTGGCTCTATAAAATACATAATTTGTATTGTTTATGATTTTTATTCAGTCTTTACTAATTCTCTTAGTTACAATACACATCGTATCAGAAATTTTACGGTGTGCATCAAATTTTTCATAAACATAAGTCACATTTAAACTCTCATGACAAGAAACAATACATTCAAATAAAAATAGAGACAAACGCGTTTGAAGATTTTAAAAGTTCTTATTAATTTTTTAACTGATAATACAGAATGGCGAAAGTATATGTGTTATGACGCGAGAATACAAAAGGAGAAATTTTATATTTGTCAACTCTTCATAAAATACTAAAGTTTGAACAAATTGTATGAAATTATATTAAATTTATGATAATTCTTGGTAAAGTCTAAAAATAGGTTTGATTTTTATCTACAATTATCAGATATCAACTACGTCGGCTGGAATTCTTAGATCGCTGCTGCTGATCGAAGGAAAGAAGAAACAAATAACTTTGTAAATAGAAGTTGGCGATATATTTTTGAAGTTCTAGCTTAAATAATTTACATTGGTTTAATATTTTTTTAATAGCAAGCATAAATGTGAAAACATAATGGGTCATAATTAGTAATTTTAATACAAAAAAGTATTATCTTATTAATCTTCATTTTTACAAAATACGAGAACAAATGTTACATCTTTATAAAATGATTATATGAATTTCATCTTATTGATATTATTATTTGTTGCATGATTATTGTATTATTACTTTTTATAACTACTTTCTCTAATTCTCACTGATTTGCATATGTATTATTATAAAAATTATACGTCTTATGAGATCACATTATTAGACTCCCTTCTTTCGGTGCTTTTTGAATAAAGAAATAAATTGGTTTCAAGTAAAAACTATAATAAATAAAGGTTACAATAGATAAATTATAATAGATAAAAGTTATAACAGATAAATTATAAGTGTCAGTATCAATATTTTTTATTATATTTATTATTTATTGTATTATGCATACAATATTATTTATGAATCCAACAAATATCTCTAAGATTGTTACCTTTACTATAAGTTCTTAAAAATAAATGTATAACTGAATAATTTTAAATTAATGCAATCAGTTTTAATACTTATAACTTATTACTAGATCTTTAACGCCTAATTAAAAATTTATTGTAAACATTCAACGATTAGATGATCAAGAAGAAACTAAATTGGTGGAAATTTAAAACTATTATCCAGATTCCTTATAATTCTTATGACTAAATTATTTAAAGAATTCGATGATTAATGAAAGTGAAAGTGGTCAAATGTTCAGTAATACATTTTAACAATTAAATTAGCTAAAGTAGTTGTATATTATTCCTTCATATTTAAAATATTTATATTTATAATATTGTAAATTTGGATATCTGATATGCGCAATTTTCAATTTCATAAATAATTTAAGATTAGAAATAAGATAAGATTCAATTTGGTTCCATGCTCGTCAAAAAATAAAAACGGATGATTTGTTTGAGTTGCTTAATTCTGGTCGCTATAATATTTTATTGTATTGTCCATAAACAATGAATGCTTAAAAAAGTATATATACACATAAGGTTATGATTCGTAAAATTATTTCAAATGTTCAAACCTGAAGCTGCGCTTAGGTATCCCGTGATCAAACAAGAATCAATAACCACATCCAATATTTCAAAAAACACATACGAACAAAAATTCAAACGAGAATTCATTAATAAGCATTCACCTGTCATTAAATTCGAATCCGTCGTCAAATTTGAACCACTTAAACCAGTCGCCAAATGTGAACAAGTCGAACCAGTCATCAAAGGTGAACCACTCAAATGTGAATCAGTCAAATATGAAGAATTTTTATTTCTCCCGGAAAGAATATATCTGTATCAACCACATTTTAGTTCGCTCGATAAAGCCTTACTATTATCGATAATGGAAATAGTTGAGATAATATATTTCAACAAACGTGCTCACCGAGAAAATTTGATTCCGGATAAACTTCCAAAAAATTTAAGATTCTCAGTAAAAGAAATCGAAGAAATTATCTGCTCAAATTATTTTTCTACACATTATGACTTTACCTCTGCTCAAATAAATGAAATATTAAATCGTGCCAACTTATTTGACTTTTTCACATGTGAATTAATAAAATTAGAATTGATGCTACATTTTGAACAATATTATCAGACCGAAGTGTTACAATTTCAAGATTACTACGTTAATAAATTAATGCATATGGCATATCAGGGTTATGACTTTAAGGATTCACAAAATTTAAAATCAAGTTATTATGAAAATATGTTTGATTTGTTAAAAAGTTTTGAAAAATTGAAGAAGTTAGTAAGAAATAGAAAAAGAAGAGCTACTATGGAGAAGAAGAAGGAATTAAAAGAGAATGTAGGGAAGTTGCAAAGATATTTTCCCTATAAATTTTAAAATTTTGATATAGCAAGAACATGATTTTAATGTAGGAATATATGGAACAATTATGCGACAAACAGAATAACTATTATAATTATCTAAATTTTTTAAGCTGTAAGATTTCTTTCTCATGTATATTTAATTATTTTAAATTTTATATCATCTTTTATATGTTTATTATTTAATTTTCTGTCAATTTTTGATATTTCTACCAACTAAAAATATTATTCTATAATATCAAGTCTTCTTTAATTAATATAGTTAATATATCGTTATCCATAAAAATTTAATTCGTGATTCGCGATAAATGGAAAGAGATCTACATATAGGAACCATAATCTCATTCCGGAATAAGAATATCACAAGAACTATCTTATAAAAGTCCCTTTCTCCATTAATGTCATAAGAAGCAATGGTTCTGATTTAAAAATATTTTTAATTTCAAGAGACAGCATCAATAAAATAAAGAGATATGCCATTTTTTTTAACAATAAAAAAATAAATTTTTATATATAATTAGGAAAAGTTGCCCAAAATCCATTATGTAAATCCTTTCCGTTTCTGGCGAATCACGAATTAAGCACGGTGTGCGCACATATTAGGCTAAATCTAATTAAGTCATACANTTTAATGTAGGAATATATGGAACAATTATGCGACAAACAGAATAACTATTATAATTATCTAAATTTTTTAAGCTGTAAGATTTCTTTCTCATGTATATTTAATTATTTTAAATTTTATATCATCTTTTATATGTTTATTATTTAATTTTCTGTCAATTTTTGATATTTCTACCAACTAAAAATATTATTCTATAATATCAAGTCTTCTTTAATTAATATAGTTAATATATCGTTATCCATAAAAATTTAATTCGTGATTCGCGATAAATGGAAAGAGATCTACATATAGGAACCATAATCTCATTCCGGAATAAGAATATCACAAGAACTATCTTATAAAAGTCCCTTTCTCCATTAATGTCATAAGAAGCAATGGTTCTGATTTAAAAATATTTTTAATTTCAAGAGACAGCATCAATAAAATAAAGAGATATGCCATTTTTTTTAACAATAAAAAAATAAATTTTTATATATAATTAGGAAAAGTTGCCCAAAATCCATTATGTAAATCCTTTCCGTTTCTGGCGAATCACGAATTAAGCACGGTGTGCGCACATATTAGGCTAAATCTAATTAAGTCATACAAGTTCCAAAATCGCGTCAATGATCCTGTAATAAATAAAAAATTCGGCACGACAAAACCATTTGAATTATAATATAATATAGAGTAAAGTATTTGATTAGTATGAAAATAGTAATGAGGCTTTAAAGTCGTTCTTTCTCTGGACTTTATATTCTTTTCTCTTAATAATGGCACGTGGATAAGTATCAACCAAATTTGAAATTTATTGGGAAATGGAAAAATAAATTGAATCATTTCTAACACGATATTTTCGCTTACATAATACGTCCTTACAAAAAATTTTTCTCACGAATCTTAATTATTTAAAAATTCTTTACATGTAACCATAAAGAAAATAAAGAAAATCATAATAATTTAGAGGTATATAACAATAACATACATCATACGTATCGTTATCGATAATGACTGATATGCTATTATAATAGTCGGGTGATAAATTTTCGTGATATCACTTATGAAAATTTTTTATCACGATTATCTGTTGTACGCAAAAAATATCTTCGGTTTACAAACAAACATATTTAAAAAGAAAAGTAGATTTTATATTTATTGTATAGAATTATTTTGTTATAAATATTCCTTTTTTTCTACACTTTCTCCTTCAATCGAAAATTCCAAAGAAAGCCTAACTTAAGCATTGGTAGTTATCAAGAATTACCAGAATTATGATTAAGTTGATTAAGTTTTATGAATTCCTATTTTCCTGTTTTTAACTCATTAAAATGATGAAACAAGAATATATATTATGAAATTGGAAAACTCGGTATATAAATGTTATTTCCCATTAATTTACCATTAATAAAATTTATTACTAATCTTTCCTTATTACCTTGTTAAAATAGCAAATAATATTCGTTTACATTTTTTCCATAAAAAAAATTTAAAAATTTAAAAAATTAATAATTATATTATATTTTTTTTTCTTATTATATCCATGGTTCGTTATCTTTGTTGTTTGTTTTCACATTTTAAGTCCAATTACAATTGCACTGCTAACGAATATGTGCTCTTTCTTATCTGCAAATAATCTTTTATTTTAATAATTTTATTGTCGTATTTCGTTATTATTTGCATACTTATATTATCATTCTTTTATCGTCCGTTCCGTTCGTTGTTTTAAAAAATATTTTTCATATAAAGATGGAAAATAATATTATTTTATCGAATTCGAAATAATTAACAATCTTTATATTATTTTATATTTCATTTGTTGTACTTTATATTGTATTTGAAAAAAAATCCATCGAAACAAATCAATTATTTTTATTTAGATCATTCTTAAAAACCATTATATATAGACAAAATTTATGTGCCCGAGTTTCTCCTAGTAATTTCATATAATTGTTGAATTTTCTTTCCCATACCTTTTTTTTAACTGTTATTGTTCTTTCATTATTTTTATGCTTGCACTTTTATCTTGTTTTTTTTTAGTATTTTTTTTTGTTCCAAAACTTTTTTATTCTTCTACTGCTTTTATTTTATTTTATTATTTTCGATTTTATTCAAAGTCGTTTATTATTTTTCTTTTTATAATAAAGTCAAATAAATATATATATATATTATGTTTTACTTATACATTCATATATTGAGTTCCAATTTATTATCTCCTTTGAACAATTTAAAGACATCTTGAATTGTATTAATATTTTAATATTTTAATATAATTTATAAAAATTATAAACATTATTTACCTTCCTTACACCTTCTGTATTATGTTAAATTCCCAATGTTTTTCAAATGACTTACCATCTCATATGGTATTATTTATTTCCAAAGTATGGGGATTTTGTATGATGCAATTGTACAGGGGGTGCATATAGAGGGAGGGATTAATTGTATATATAAATATTGGTGTGAGAAAATCCTATGTTAATAAAAGTCTTTGATTTTAAATAATTTATCTAATATACCATCTTTAAAGCTTCTTTCAACAGTTTTTACATCTTCAGACTTATTGTTTATAGTTATAGTACTTTTTTTAAAAAAAAATAAATAAATATTTTATCTATACATTGTGATATTATTTTTTTTGCAGAGGTTTGTTCCTGGTAAAATACAAGTAGATAATTGTATTGACTTTGAATATTTCAAAAAAAAAATGTTGGATTTGAAATAATGATCTAGGCTAAATTCTTTAGGACAAAAAAGAAAATCTCTTTTATTATTAATTTAATAAATAAAAGGATTGTTGCTGATTATTATCTAAAATATATTTTTCTTGGATGAATTTGTCAACCATACATTGATTTGTTTGTGTTTTTGGATAAATTTGTTCTAATTGATTGTTTCACAATCTTTTAACATTTCTGACTTTGTAAGCACTGATGTTGATATGCATATAATTGTTTTTTTTAGAATATACGTATTAAAGTAAATATAATAATAATCATCACTTTCACCTATTACATCTGCAATTTTTCTAGGGACGTTTTCTATATTTAAAATAAAAACATTTATTACTTAAAATCTCAATCATTACGAAATCATGTGAATCGTAGATTGCATTGAATGAAAATTTATTATTATATATTATATTATAATACTTAATGAGTTTAATAATATAGTAATAAATTATTTATAGTGATAAAACGCATGTAATCCAGATCATAAACATTAAATTCGTGTAAATTTATTCATTGGTATCGATTTTCTCTTTCTGGTGTAAAGAAAAAAACATATTTTTCTTTCGGAATAAACCGCTTGGATTTTATTAATCATTAGCTAATAATTGTTTCGTTTAGCTGAATAAATTGTATAAATTAAATAAATATATATGAATAAATACATGAACCATGTGAAAAGCTCTTATTAATGACAATTAGCGTTTAAAAACAGAATACAAAAAAAAAAATACAAAACATATATTTGAATAAATTCATAAATTGACAAAAATCACGATGAAAAAAGAAAACGAAATAAATAAAAGAATAATAAAACATAAATAAATAAATAAATAAATAAATAAAATAAAAAAAAAATAAATATAAATAAAAAAAATAATGGCGTTAATAACGACAACTTACAAATATCTTTGGTTATAAGAAAGACAATTCGGTTAGTTGAAAGATTCGATGTAACAGAAAGTCGGAGACGAACATTTTGATAAAGATCGTATCAGGAGTCAACAAAATATTTTCCAAAAAGAACGAACATTTTCATGTTTCGTAACATTATTAGAATGGCCTGACTTTATTGCGTAAGCGAGTACAAAAAAAAAAACCAATAGAATAAAATAATGAAATTATTATATAACTCATGCGTAGGCGGATTATTTAATAAACAAACCAAGGCTTTGCTGTAACTACAAATCAGATAACATCAATTAAATTTAATAAATTTAATATAATAAAGTATAATAAATGAATAAATTACAAATCAATTAAAATTATTTAATATATTTAGTATTTTAATATATTCTAAATATTAGCAAACACATGACCAGCCACCTAAGAGATCGTCTTTGATTACGTATTTTTAGTTATATTTATATTTTAAGATATTTATATTATAAACTTTAACCACTGTTAATGCACCTCATTGAAAGTTAAACTAGGGAACAATTACGTGTATTGATTAATATGTTTTAGTGTACTGTAAAATTTATGTATTATGTATTTTTATACTATACATATAACCTATTTAAGTAAAGTTTACATTTGAAAACCGAGACCTGGGATGACCCCTTTAATATTTATATATTTATATATTAATTTATATTTATATATTATATATTAATTTATTAATTTATATTTATATATTATATATTAATTTATATTTATATATTAATTTATATTTATATTTATATATTAATTTATATTTATATTTATATTTATGTTCATTGGGGGAAAAATCACAAAATCACATAATTCCCTGATCAACCCTAACCCTAACCCTAACCCTACCAACATTAACTTAATTCCTTATGTGGTGAAATATTATTTATTAAACATTCATAGTATACAAAAATAGACCACTTGCTTTAAATAACATACCCGGGTACTATAGCCAGTACATAAAAACCACAAATAAAGGAATGCATATAATAAATATAATAATTATGTATGTTATTGTTTCTCAATATATATAATATATAATTTCAACATATTTATTAAAATTCATAATATTCATTAAAATTTTTTTCTTTTCTTTCTTTTCTTCTCTTCACTATTTTACTATCCCATTTCGTTCATTAAATGAACAGTAATTGTTGTGTCATTAAAAATAACATAATGCTCCAAAGATGTTGGAAGATGCATAAACCAAAGAAAAGCCGCATCAACGGTTTTTACAAAGTTTTACTAAATAGCGGGGTAGATAGAGTATATTTAAAGTGTATAATTATAATAATAAAATAAAGTATTGTAATAAAGTATTGTAAAAATGTGCAGTATGTTTGAGTAAAGTATAGTAAATATAGGGAGTATTAAATAAGTGAATAAAGTATAAAATCATAAAAAATTTACAGTAAAATATAGTATGGTTATATATATAGGGAGTGTAGAAAAGCATATGAAAGGTTATGAAAATATATAAAAAAGTCTTCGAGTTCCAATTTAGCTCTTGTCAATTGGATCTAAAGTTGTGATTTACTTTATTTTATTACAATTATCAAAAATGACATATCGATTCGTTGTCTTGGTCACATAATTATATCACATAATCACATTACATTAATAAAAATAAAAGTTATAAATCGCGCAAAAAGTAAATTGTTAAACAGTAATTACGATGACTTAAACTAAAAAGGCAAGAGAAAGAACAATATGAACTGAATTTTTTAATTGTTTTAATTGTTGTTATTTATCCGCCAATAAATCTCGTATATTAGAAAGAGGTCTGGCGTTGTTAAAAAACTTAATGCTGTACAACAATTTCGCGTTATATTTAATTTATTTCCTTATAATGTGACATTAATTTTTAATTTATCTAATCTGACTCGCTTTAAAAAAAAATCTCCAATTATAGTAGGGAATTATCCGGTTGGTTATTTATTTTTATTTAATTTTTAATATGTCTTTCTTAAAATTTTTTTTGATGCAGAAATTTGTATATAATTTATCCTTTCACAGTTTTTATTTACATCTTTTCCATAGTCTTTGTTAGCTAATTTGTTCAATTTTGACAGCTTTTTAACTTAAATGCGAATATATATTCGCTGTAATAATTTTTCAGAACAAAGAATTACTATTTATACACTATTTAGATGAGATAGTATATATGAGATTATATATGAGATAACGTGAATATAGATAAATGAAACACTTATCTCTTACACATTTGACGTCTGAAAATCCAATGATCGACATGTAAAAGAATTTCGTGTAACACGATGAACATGAAATATTAACCTTAAATAGCAAATTTACCAAAGTACTATAAAGAATTCATCTTTAATGACTATATGTCAAGTGAATTTAGTGAGTACTGACGCTTGAACCAAATAAAAGTCATTTATTTATATGTAATGTGTATAAGATTGAGAATTTTTCTCGAGCACAGATCAGAAACTGCATTAAATTTATGGCACGCCAAACAGGACAAAAGTCGGGATTAAAATCACACATATATGTGAGAAATAACCCTGATGCATCGGTGATAAATTACTGATGTATCGGTGATTTACCCTGATGTATCTGTTGATTTACCCTGATGTATCGGTGATAAATCACACTTAGTGTATCGGTGATAAAATTTTTTTTAAGTGTAATTTTATCACCGATGTATCTGGGTAAACTACACTTATAAAAATTTTATCACAGTTAATATCAGAGTTAAATCTCACTTGTAAGTGAGAAATAACTCAGATGTATCGGGATTTTATTAAGTTATAAAAAATTTTATCACAGATAAAATTATATTAACCCGATATGTCTAAAATAACCCCTTCGAAATTTTATTATCAAGAATATAATCCTATGATTTATTAAATAAATAAATAAAAGAATCTTTTACATATTTTTTTGATCTAAAAGTATTACATGCCCACTTTATTATTTATATAATAAAATAATTACTCTATTTTAAGTTTAAAAATTAATAAATTTCGTCTATATTTCCGTGCAATGCCGATCCCGATTTGCGTAACTGAACTCGCGAAACTATCTTGTCTTAAATAATTACCTGTAGAATTAAAAAAATCTTATTCTATATTATTTTTCTATTTAAAAATAAATCTTGTTATATTATTTTTTATTTAAAAAGCTCATGATTAATTAAATAAATAAAAGATCTTTTACAATTTTTTTGATCTTGAACAAAAATAAAAGTATTACATGTCTATCTTACTATTTTTGTAGTAAAATAATTACTATATTTCTATTTAAAGTTCTTTATAAGAATTTAAAACTTATTAATAATAAATTCGTCTATATTTTCGTGTTACTGAACTTGCGAAACCATCTTGTCTTAAATAATTACTTGTAGAATTAAAAATCTTGTTTTCCTATCTAAAAAATATCTATATTATTTTTATTTAAAAAGTTCATGGTTAAATAAATAAATAAAAGATCTTTTACAATTTTTTTTATTGATCTTGAATAAAAATAAAAGTATTACATGCCTACCTTACTATTTTTATAGTAAAATAATTACTCTATTTCTATTTAATAAATTTAATAAATTCGTCTGTAATTTCTTGTTTAACTTTTAATATTCTTCCAAAATACCATAATTGATATAATATAAATATATAAGTATAGGTTTAATTTTTAATTGTATTTCCTGTACCTATATAAATGAATGAATGAATTATAATGAATAATAAATGAAAAAGTGGAAGGAGAATTTTGTGTGAATAAAGATTTATCTTTTATATCAAATAAATAAATAGACAAATAAATGGATTTTATAAAAATAAACATAAACAATGAATTATATAAAATTAATCATTTTTTAAAAATTGAGTTTTGACAAAATAATCTAACACAATATAATTATCTGTGATAAATTCATTTATCTAAGTGTGATTTTATCACCGATACATCGGGTAAATCAACAGATACATCAGGGTAAATCACCGATACATCA
>PQFF01000076.1:55473-101246 GCA_003547095.1 Diversispora epigaea | reverse complement strand
TAAATAAATAAAAGATCTTTTACAATTTTTTTGATCTTGAACAAAAATAAAAGTATTACATGTCTATCTTACTATTTTTGTAGTAAAATAATTACTATATTTCTATTTAAAGTTCTTTATAAGAATTTAAAACTTATTAATAATAAATTCGTCTATATTTTCGTGTTACTCCGATCCCAATTTGCGTAACTGAACTTGCGAAACCATCTTGTCTTAAATAATTACTTGTAGAATTAAAAATCTTGTTTTCCTATCTAAAAAATATCTATATTATTTTTATTTAAAAAGTTCATGGTTAAATAAATAAATAAAAGATCTTTTACAATTTTTTTTATTGATCTTGAATAAAAATAAAAGTATTACATGCCTACCTTACTATTTTTATAGTAAAATAATTACTCTATTTCTATTTAATAAATTTAATAAATTCGTCTGTAATTTCTTGTTTAACTTTTAATATTCTTCCAAAATACCATAATTGATATAATATAAATATATAAGTATAGGTTTAATTTTTAATTGTATTTCCTGTACCTATATAAATGAATGAATGAATTATAATGAATAATAAATGAAAAAGTGGAAGGAGAATTTTGTGTGAATAAAGATTTATCTTTTATATCAAATAAATAAATAGACAAATAAATGGATTTTATAAAAATAAACATAAACAATGAATTATATAAAATTAATCATTTTTTAAAAATTGAGTTTTGACAAAATAATCTAACACAATATAATTATCTGTGATAAATTCATTTATCTAAGTGTGATTTTATCACCGATACATCGGGTAAATCAACAGATACATCAGGGTAAATCAACAGATACATCAGGGTAAATCACCGATACATCAATAATTTATCACCGATGCATCAGGGTTATTTCTCACATATATGTGTGATTGTGTGATTTTAACCCCGACTTTTGTGTGCCATATAAATTAAATTCATTATTCTGTATAACCAAATAAAAGAAAAAAAAACATTTACAAAAGGACCACAATTATGCATTGTTGACAAATCCGAAAGGGGTTAAGATTAAAACCTCAACTGGATAATTGAATAAAGCAGGAAAATTTCTAATATTTTTATATCGGAAAGATCGGAAAGGAAATAATTAATTAATTTTTGTAAACTTGTTTCTGTTGATAATACATTTATAAATGATATTTGAAGACGTTTTTTTTCTGTTTAAGAATATTTCAAGTAAAAATATCTCATTTTTTCATTTCGAGTAAAGTTATTATCATTAAATTTAACATTACATTATTAACTTCATTGATGATTTTATGTTTTGATTCGTAGATCTTTTGCAGTAATAATTTCATCGTCTATGTTCAGAGCTGCTTAAGAATTATTTCTCTTGTTTGCTGTAGCATTAATTTCATTGTCTATATTCGGAACTTTAGAATTGTTTTCCTCATTATTTAAAAATCTTCCTGTATAATCTGTCTATCTTAAGGATTTAAGGTAAGACAAAAGAATTCGTGAAATAGTATTTTATCCAATTTTGTAGCTTTAAAATAATGAAATAATGAAAATAGAAAATAAATTTATTTCAAAGATAACTTGAATAACTTGTCTTGGTTCTTATATAATATAAATTATTTCATTGAAAATGTTCTTAAACTTACCAAAAGAAATGAAAATATTTTGTAATGTGCATCCAAAAGATAAAAATGTGTTTTTATTATATTTTTATTATATTTTTATATCAAAAACTTAATACACGACACGTTATCTTTTTTAATGATGTGCACAATTGAATATTTCAAGTATAATATCTTTTATTGTACTCTTACTAAAAATATAATTAAAATAAATCAGAAATTTAACAGTTCTTGCTTTAGATTCAAGATTTGACTCGATTCACCGCAGTTTCTAGTGATTATTTTCACCCAATCGGAATATTTTCAAAAAATGAAAAAGTATATAAATGACACCAAAATGTAAATTTGTTTCCTTCCCTTTTTCCTTTTTTTTTTTGTTCCTTTATGAGATGGCTTCTAAAGTACTTCAGAATTATCTAAATAATATTCCTATAGGAAAATACAACCTAAATAAAACATCTATAGGAGAATATAATAAAAAAAAAGAATTTCAACCGATTTGCGTACCTACGGTATTAATTAAAGATGATGCAGAAACTTGGTTGGATGTTTGTTNTAAAAATGTGTTTTTATTATATTTTTATTATATTTTTATATCAAAAACTTAATACACGACACGTTATCTTTTTTAATGATGTGCACAATTGAATATTTCAAGTATAATATCTTTTATTGTACTCTTACTAAAAATATAATTAAAATAAATCAGAAATTTAACAGTTCTTGCTTTAGATTCAAGATTTGACTCGATTCACCGCAGTTTCTAGTGATTATTTTCACCCAATCGGAATATTTTCAAAAAATGAAAAAGTATATAAATGACACCAAAATGTAAATTTGTTTCCTTCCCTTTTTCCTTTTTTTTTTTGTTCCTTTATGAGATGGCTTCTAAAGTACTTCAGAATTATCTAAATAATATTCCTATAGGAAAATACAACCTAAATAAAACATCTATAGGAGAATATAATAAAAAAAAAGAATTTCAACCGATTTGCGTACCTACGGTATTAATTAAAGATGATGCAGAAACTTGGTTGGATGTTTGTTCCAATGGATTAAAAGTTGTTTATAATGGTAAATATATGTTATATATAACTCCCTTTCTAAAATTACGAAAAGAAATTTTTTATATAA
The DNA here is from genome assembly GCA_003547095.1 of Diversispora epigaea. Classification (NCBI taxonomy): domain Eukaryota; kingdom Fungi; phylum Glomeromycota; class Glomeromycetes; order Diversisporales; family Diversisporaceae; genus Diversispora; species Diversispora epigaea. The sequence continues at coordinate 98,500 of PQFF01000076.1, read as the reverse complement.
TTTTCATTTTTTTTTTAATTATCAATCAATCAACGTAATATAACAGGACCAGGAAGGACAAATGTACACGCAGCAGCGATAAGGGCAAATTATCCTATGCCTATAGAAGCAGGTTTATATTACTTTGAGGTAGATATAATTGATAAAGGGGAATTTGGGTAAATATATTAAGAATATCCCAAGAATATCCCAAGAATATCTCAAGAATATTCCCCGTACGATTTAACATTAAAAGATCTAAAAACAATTGATTTAGATATATTGGAGTTGGGTTTGGTGAACCTAACGTTTCTATAAATCGATTACCAGGTAAATTTCCAGGATTAATTATAAAATTATTATTATTATTATTATTATTATTATTATTATTATTATTATTATTATTATTAAAAAAATATTTCTTTTTATGAAATGCATTTATTTTAAATTAGGATGGGATTATAAATCTTTTGGATATCATGGTGATGATGGGATGAAATTTAGTTCATCAGGAGTTGGAGTATCTTACGGTCCTTTATTCACTACGGGAGATACTATTGGAGTTGGTATCAATTTTTTTAATAGAACTGCATTTTATACAAAGAATGGAATTCATATAGGTACTGCTTTCGAAAATGTTGAAGGAAATTTATATCCAATGATTGGATTAAGATCTAGAGGTGAAATTGTTGAAGCAAATTTTGGACGAAGACCATTTAAATTTGATATAGATTATTATGCACAGGTAGGAAGACGAGTTATTCGAATAATTTTGTTTCTTTGTTAAATAATTTATTTACAAATTTATTTTTAGTCCATTTTTGATGAAATCAAAGAAAATGAAGTATTGGAGCAAGAATGGGTGGATAGAATTATCGGCGGTGACAATAATAATGTTGATAATGAAGAAATCAGTTCTACGGATTTTGATTCTTTATATTTAGAAGAAGATGAAGAAGATGCTGAGGAAGATGAAGATGAATAAAAACAATTAAAGAAATTAAAATATTTATTTTAAATATTTTATTATATTTTATTATATTTTATTATATACTCAACTAAACAAATCATGAACTTTTTATTAATTATTATCGTTATATATATCTGATATGTAATTTATCTTAATTTATTTAAAACTTTATATTTTAAACATTAAATATCATTACATATATTTTACTTTATTTTACTTTATTTTACTTTATTTTTAACAGTACATTTTAATTTATTTAAACTATATATTTTTAAATTTTATAATAAAAACTACTCTAATTGTAAATTTTTTTTAGTTTTTTTTCTCATTTTTTCTAATGTTTCAATTAATTTTTTTAATTCTTGAGTTGTTGGTATATAATTTACTTTATTCATTTCTTTAACTATCTCACTTGCTTTATCTAAGTTATTCATCTTTATATATCCATTTATTAATGTTCTATATGTTGTTTCATTTGCATGAATATTAAATGACAACATTTCTTTATAATAATTTATTGCTTGAGTTTCATATCCTTCATTAATAAATCCTCCTATTAAAACATTAAAATATCCTGTTGTGGGTTTTTGACCGGAATCAATAATTTCATTATGAAGATTTTGAACAGAGTTAAAATCTTTTTTTTTGAAATTAAATTGAATTAAACTTGTACTAATTTGAATATTTTTTTTTATATCTCTATTTTTCATTTCTTCAATTGCATAATGTGCTTCTTCTAAATCATTATTTTTTATTAAACCATCAATTATAATTCCATATGTCTTTTCATCTGGTTTAATTTCTAATTCCGGAAACATATTTATAATTTTTTGAATTCCTCCTTTATCATTTTTAGTAAAAAATCTTTCCAATAATATTTTTAACGTTGTGCCATCTGGCATAACTTTAGATTCTTTCATATCTTTTAAAATATCACAAGTCAATTGATAATTTTGAGCACTAAATAATCCACGAATTAAAGTATTATATGTAATTATATCAGGCATTATTCCTTTTTTAATCATCATTTTATATAATTTCATTGCGTCATCTACTTTTCTATTAAGTAATAATCCATTAATCATTCTATTATAAACAATATTTGTAATAATAATACCATCTTCATTCATTTGTTTAAATAAATCATATGCTTTTTGATTCTCTTTGGATCGAAAATATGATTCTATCATTGCTGCGTATGATAATTCATCTGGTTTAATATTATCTTTTCTCATATTATTCCATATAACTTCCGCATCATAATATGTCTTTTTTTTAGCAAATCCATGAACCATTTGTCCATAAAGTTTATTAGATGGTTTAAATTCCCTTTTTTTCATAACTTTCCAAACATGATTTGCTTCTGTAAATAAATTTTTATTTAAGAATCCTGTAATGAAAACTCCATAAAAATTTTCATTGACTTTTATTTCTTCATTAACAATAATTTCATTATATAATAACATGACTAACTTAATTTGGTCTCTTCTAAATAAATTTACTACATGTGATGTAAAAATTCCATTATTTGGATGATGTCTAAGAATTTCTAATAATTGTTCAAAATCTTCTGGATTTAAATAATATCTTAAATTATTATATTCTGCCATTTCTATTTCATTAAAATTAAATTTGTTCAAAACTTGTTTTACCATTTCTAAATTATTATTTCTATTAAAAGCTGCTACTATATATAATCCATTTCTTGGTGATAGATTTGTTTCGCTTTCATAAAATTTATGAATTTCTTCTATGTTATCGATTCCAAGATAATATTCAATTGTTAAATTATTATAATTTGATATTTCTTGTGGTTTCATCCCTTTAGTCTTCAAATATTTGAATATTATTTGATCTGCCTTTACATAATTTTCAATTTGTAATCTTGAATCATTTAAATAATACTTGAATTTTATTGCTTCGTTGAAATTACGAAAGAGTTCTTTTTCTTTGAGGAATTGTTCAGCCTCATCTACCCTACCTTCTTTAACCATCGATAAAAATAATTTTGCATTAATTGAATGAATTTCGTTGGTATTTTCATCATGGCGGAGCTTTTCTATATTTTCTTTGGGGTGGTTTCCTACGCGGTTTTCTGGCTGTGGGTCACTAATTTTACTACTACTGTCAATATTGTCACGGGTTTTATTACTGTTAACATTGTTAATATCGTTAATATTGTTAACCGTGGAAAAATGCCTTTGAAATGCTGTATATTTAGGCTTGGCGCAAATAATTTTATTGATAATTTTATTGGAAGTGGCTAAGAAGTTAACGCCTTCATTATTAATATTAATATGGTAGTTAATCTTGTTAATATTAATATTATTGTGGCATTGAGAAACAAAGCCTCGCTTTCCAAGAATTTGTTTTACATTAAAAAATTCAACTGTTGAACAAAACGTATGAATAAACTGTTTTTGTCTCAACATTTTAATCAGAAAAAAGATTTTGTTATGTATTGATTTGTACAAACATGTGGACATACTGGACTATTTATTTGAAAATTGGAATTTTCGAAATTGGTAACACAATTTCTACAATTTATCATCATCTATTTTGTGGCAGTGAATAGAATTTAAATACGGCTATGTTTCATACTGAGTCATCAATATTATTATAATTTAATTAGAGATCATCTTTTATTATAAAAATGTAAGAAAAACTAAGGGATGAAAAAAAAAAATAATAATAAAATTTTGAACGGAGATTTCATAATAAAAAAAAATAAAATAAAATAAAATAAATCACAAGGATGACCGGTCCTATTATCATTGTAAACACAACTAAAGATCATGCTACTACCGAAAAATCTGAAAAGACAAACGGAAATCTAAAAAATGGAGTCACAAATGGGAAAAACAGTTCAAACGGTATTAACAATAAAACTCATGTCGCCGATAATTGGTCTCCCTCTTCTTGGAGAACGAAACCAATAAAACAAGACGTGATTTATGATGACAAAGAACATTTGAAAAAGGTTTTGACTAAATTAAACCATTTGCCACCAATGGTAACACCTGAGGAAGTATGATATATCGTCCATTATTGATTATTATTATCGAATATTGAAATAAATATTATTATTGTCTATTAATCTTTATTCTTTAACATAATTTTTAATCAGATTATAAAACTTCGTAATCAATTAAAACAAGTTGCTCTTAATAAAGCCTTTCTTTTGCAAGGTGGTGACTGTGCTGAACTTTTTGATTATTGCTCGCAAGTAATTATTTCTCTTAATAAATTTTTTCTTAAATTTCCTAAATTTCTATTAGTTTGTTCTAATTATTTCATATATACTATTTTATGTACTATTTTTTCATGTATTATTTTCATATATATATTTATATAAAATTAGGAACCGATAGAGTCAAAACTCAAAGTACTCCTTCAAATGAGCTTGGTGCTCACTTGGGGCGCTAGAGTTCCGGTGGTACGAATTGCTCGAATGTCTGGTCAATATGCAAAACCACGATCAAGTCCATTTGAAAAGTATCAAGGTCAGGATATTCCATCTTTTCGAGGAGATAATGTCAATGGATTTGATATTGATGACAGAAAACCCGATCCTGAACGTCTTGTAGGGTAAAAGATTTCCATTACTCATTAATTTTCATTATTTTCATTATTCTCATTATTTTCATTATTCTCACTATTTTCATTATTATTTTCATTAGAGCTTATTTTCATTCAGCCGCAACCTTAAATTATGTAAGATCGATCCTTAACTCAGGGTTCGCAGGTAAAAATAATTTAATTCATGTTTAGTTTTATATAAACTTTCCATGAAATTTATTTATGTAACAATTGAAGTTTTATTTAAACAACTATTAGATCTTCATCATCCCTCAGAATGGTCACTTCATCATGTACGTTCTAATGGAACTCGACAAGAATATCAGACGATTGTCGATCGTCTTACCGACGCATTAGATTTCATGACGACGATTGGTGCAGACAATCCATTGTCTCCTATTTCAAACTCATTAAATAGTGTTGATTTATTCATGTCACATGAAGGATTAGTACTTGAATATGAACAAAGCTTAACGCGTCATTTAAGAAATCCCACTACTGATGAATTTGAATGGTTTAATGTTGGAACTCATTTCTTATGGGTTGGTGATAGAACTCGACAATTAAATGGCGCACATGTTGAATATTTCCGTGGAATACAAAATCCTATTGGAATTAAAGTTGGTCCAAGTATGCAACCTGATGAACTCAAAGAATTATTGGATATTGTAAATCCAAACAAAGAAATTGGAAAAGTGACATTAATTACGCGTTATGGAGCAAATAATGTAAACATTTTTCTCGTGTTCCACGCATTAAGTTGAAATTTTATATAATTTAATAAATTTAATAAATTTAATTATAGGTAGAAAAATATTTACCAGGTCATATCCAAGCAGTTAAGGAATCAGGTCATGTGGTAGTTTGGGCATGTGATCCAATGCACGGAAAGTAAGTTTTTTTTTAGGTTTAAAGTTGATTTAACAAAGCTAATTTAATTTAATTTAATTTAATTTAATTTAATTGAACAACCATTTTTTTTGTTTTAATTAATTAGCACAAAGAATTCTTCATCCGGAGTAAAAACTCGTCATTTCAATGCTATAATTGAGGTACGAATTTACTATTTTTTTGATTAATATTTTTTTTTTCGTAACTAAAGTCCGATTCAATTTATTTTTTTAAAGGAACTTTCAAAAGCGATACATATTCATAAAGCCAATAATAGCCAAATGAATGGGGTTCATTTTGAGCTTACAGGTGAAGGTGTAACTGGTAAGTGAAAATATAAAGTAAATAATTGCCTTTCTATCATTTTAATATTGAAGATGATTCTTTTCCCTTTAGAATGTGTTGGAGGATCAATGCAACTTGCTGATGCCGACCTTGCTCTAAATTACAAAACTTATTGTGATCCTAGACTAAATTATGAACAAAGTTTAGACGTAGCATTTTTAATTGCGAAATACTATGAAAAAGAGAGAAATGGTTATTTACCTGGTTTATAGTAGAAATTCTTTTGTATCTGTAATTTTATTTATTATTTAATTTTTTTATTTACATTTTTGGGGGGTTTTTTTTTTGAAAAGTAATAAAGCGTTAAACTTAAATTTTTTAAGTAAATCTTGTTAAATTATAATTCGTTAAATTATAACTTTTTCTTTGAAAATATCTCACGTAATAATGCTAATAGAATATTGTTTTCTGTGAACCTAACTTTTTTATTATTTTTAGTTGAAGGGCATTGCAGAGGAGAGAACGATAAGTAATAAAGTTTTAATATCTTTTTTTTCTAATGCTTCTTTAATACTTCTTTTTTTCTTTATTCTTTCCATTTCTTTTTTATCTTCCCCGTTTTTATTTTTCACTTACATTTTCCCCTTTTTTCACAGAATTGAATGAATTTTATTGGTGAGTTTTGCTATGAATATACAAGTCGACCAGTGTTTTTTTTATTGACTTTCTGTTTTGTTCCTTTGAATGGTGGGCGATATTTCTATTGAAATTAATACAAGTTTTCTTAAAAGGTATGTTTAATATTAATATTTTTGAATTATCAATTGTTTCAATTATAATTGCCTCGATTAGAATAGTACTTTTTATTATCCGGGGCGTAGCGTAGGATATTATAATGGAAAAGTAAAGTGATACCAAAGTTCCGTTTTGAATTTTTGTCCGGAGCCTAGCGTAGGAGTAAGTTGATACCAAAGTTGCATTTTTGATGCAGCAATAGGCAAAATATCAAAAACGTATGACTACCATTTCCTAGTAAATATCAAAACGTAAATTTTTTTGATAATGATTATAACAATATCATTTCCTAGTATATAACTTAAAGCTCTCAATCGGTTTGGTAAAAACCGAAACCGATCCGCCAGTTTCGGTATCGGTTTATTAATATGCAAACCGAAAATTAATTTTGATCGTCATCCATTAGATTTGATTATTTTTTTATAATATGAAGAAATCAACGTTTTTTTAAAATAGATTAAATCGTTGATTTATCCGCGAATATTTGTTCAATCTGTATGAAAATTTAAACGGAAATACTACTAAATGTAATAAATAAGCTTAATTAATGACAGGAATAGAGGTTAGAAAGTAGTTCTCGAATTCGAATGAGGTTAATTCTTTAAACTTGTATTAACTTTAAAATATAATATTTAAACCGGTTCGGTTCGGGTCGGGTTATGCCGATTCGGTTTCGGTTTGAGCCCGGTTTCAACCCGAATCCGAACGTTGAGAGTTTTAACTTTACTGCAAAAATGTAAAAATGTAAACATTGAAATAATTTAGAATAAATGTTCGTATAACAACCTGTTAGACGCAGCAATTGGGCAAATATATGCAACTACCTATCAAATTCATTGTATTTTTCATATCAGTGAAAACTTACCAAAAAATCTCAAATCTAAACTTTGTGATCAATATGACGATTTTGTTCATGATTTTTATTTATGCCGGAATAGTATATACGAAGAGCTTTTTTATGAAAGATGGACAAATCTTATCGAAAAATATTCCAGTGTAAAAGGTTACCTGATGAGGGCTCTTTATCCAAGTCGACAAGCATGGGCTCGTGCATTTACATCAAAAATATTTACAGCAGGAATTCAAACTACATCTCGCGTCGAAGGTCTCAATAATATTATTAAACGTGAATTAAAAGCCAACAGTACCTTATGTGATCTTGCCAATGTTCTTGATGCACGACTTGGAAATGAAAGTCAATGGAATCGTTTTTTTGAATATCGTACCCTATCAAACTGTATGGGAATTACATCAGTTAGCAATGATCTTTTTCCCGAGATTGATAATGAAATGTCCAAATACCTAACACCTCATATTTTGTCCGCTGAACGCCTAGAAATGTCACAATGCTTTATTTTACTGCAAGTAAAATGGAATCAGATATAAATGAGGTAATTTAAGTTTATTTTTGAATTCGAAATTAATAAAATCTAATTTTAAGAATTCGAAGTTAGTAAAATCTAATATTATTTAGGATTCAAGTGCTGATGTAGCAGATGGTTTTATTGAAGACCTATATGATGCTAAACAAATTCGATTAAAATCAATAATTGCTGAAATTGGCGAAAAGAATTTTCGTGAAATATGGAAAATTGTGGATATGCGACCTGAAAACAAAAAATATACACATTTCATAGTAGTAGTTGATCCTATATCTTACCTTTGTTCATGCATGTCCAATATTTCCCGTGGTATCATTTGTCGCCATTATTTTCGAGTAATGATGATTTCAACGATCGCAGGGTTTCAAATCCAAATGATACCTTCGCGGTGGTATATTGATAATCAAAAGGATACAAATGTAATGATGGAAACTTGTTATTTTGTAAATCAAGAGGCTATGCAAAATTTTTCGGGCATGATGCTTATTCCAAATCCTTCAACCATCCCTATAACCGTTACTACTGTTCTACGTTCTGCGGCAAAAAAGAAGGTCAAATATGGAGAATTGTGGGGACTTGCACGGCAGGCAGCTCAATTTGCTGTTGAACATGATAGTTATGGTGTTATGATTGCGTGGCTAAGAAAATTTATTGATCAGCAAAAAGAAATAGTAGTTACGCAAATTGGATCAGTGCGAAATCAAGATAATCTGGAAATTCAAGTTGATGATTCTAATAAGGAAAATGAATCTGAATCCGAGCAAATTGGAAATCCATTAGTCTCACGACGCAAAGGACGTCCAGAAACAAAGCGATATAAATCATCAACTGAAAAGAAACCACGTGCAAAATACACTTGTGGTACTTGCGGTCAATCAGGACATAATAGTGCAAGATGTCAAAACCGACAGTAATAGGTGATTTTTTTTATATCATTCGAAACTTCTTATTTGCGAGATTTAAAGGTTGAAAATAAAATTTTCATTTATAAATTTCAATTCATTAATATTTGTAATAAACTTTAATAAAATAACAAAAATAAAAAGTCATTATAAAGTTTATTTCATAACGTCATTATATAATTAATTAAATCCGGCCTTATTTTCCGAAGTTGTTATATATTTTGTATGTAACAAGTTGTTACAATTAGGTTTATCCAATAATTTATATTGATTTGTTTATATTAATATCGTATCGTAAACATTGTAAATTGCAAACATTGTAAACATTGTAAACACAGATTAGATGTGTTATTTGTAATCGTAATTTGTGTTATTTATATGTAAATAAATCCTTTTCAAGAAATTTTATAAGCAATTAGTAAGACTGAATATTTGTGTACATTTACACATGAAATGTAATACATTTGTTTCTCTAAAATGTTCATTGGCATTTTCCGATGATTGTNATTCGAAAATTCTTATTTGAGAGATTTAAAGGTTGAAAATAAAATTTTCATTTATAAATTTCAATTCATTAATATTTGTAATAAACTTTAATAAAATAACAAAAATAAAAAGTCATTATAAAGTTTATTTCATAACGTCATTATATAATTAATTAAATCCGGCCTTATTTTCCGAAGTTGTTATATATTTTGTATGTAACAAGTTGTTACAATTAGGTTTATCCAATAATTTATATTGATTTGTTTATATTAATATCGTATCGTAAACATTGTAAATTGCAAACATTGTAAACATTGTAAACACAGATTAGATGTGTTATTTGTAATCGTAATTTGTGTTATTTATATGTAAATAAATCCTTTTCAAGAAATTTTATAAGCAATTAGTAAGACTGAATATTTGTGTACATTTACACATGAAATGTAATACATTTGTTTCTCTAAAATGTTCATTGGCATTTTCCGATGATTGTTTGCATAGTGTGAGGAATTTAAATTGCCCAAACACATGCATGTTTTATGTTTTTGAATTGTAGTTTACGTTTTAACCATATCGGATATTCTTATGACAGTATCATTCTTTCAAAATATGGGAAATAAATTTTCTAAAATATTGAAAAAAAGTGCATCCTCACCTTCAATAAATGTGCAAGAAGATTCTGATTTTAGATATTCTAATGGTAGAAGATATCATAATGTTGAAAGCGTGAAATATCCTCTCCCAAATGATGATGAAGAATTGGACAGATTACATCAACAACATTTTCTACTTCGATATGTTTGGCAGAGAAATTTTGCAGCGCCTGTCAAACATATTTTGAATCAAAATGGCTCAAAAGTTCTTGATGTTGGGTATATATTTACAACATATTACATTCAATAAATTTTGTTTTTCTTTCAAAGTTTACTACTCATAAAGTAATTCATTTTAATGAAAGTTGTGGCGCTGGTTCATGGATGTTTGAGATGGCATCCGATTATCCGAATACCCAAATTATAGGATTGGACATCTCGCCCATTCAACCTTCAGAAATAAAACCTCAGAATGTTAGTTTTGTTAAAGCAAATCTTTTAAATGGATTACCATTTGAAAATAATACTTTTGATTATATATTCCAAAGATTCTTGGTTACAGCAATTCCCAAAGACAGTTGGGCTGATGTTATCAATGAATTGACTAGAGTTTTAAAACCGGGTGGATATTTGGAGGTAATAAAACTCACATTTTAACGGAACAAATAACAATAGAATTTATATTATGAATTTATTTATTATAATGAAGTTAGTGGAAATTAATCCTATACCTTTTCAAATGGGTCCCGTTACAAGCCAATATTTAATTGCAGGTAAAAAAAGGTTTACAAATAATTTTATTATTTTTTTTTTTCAGAAATAATAAATAATAATATTCTTAAAGTTGAAAAAATGCTCAAACAACGAGATTTAGATTCACAAGTAGCTTACAAATTGCGATTATGTTTTGAACAACAAGACAATCTTGAAAATATCACAGAAGAAAAGAATCGGTTACCATATGGTCCCAAAGCTGGCAAACTAGGTCAAGCGGTAATGAAGTTATGAAGTTAATATTTATCATAATCATCAGATGATTTTTTACATTTTTATTAAAAATTAATTCTTACAGGCCGCAGAAAATTCCAGGCTTGTATTATCTAATTCAAAGCCTTTTTTACTGGAAAATATGAAGATAAGTTCAGAAGAATTTGATAATAATTTGGATATTTCAGCTAAAGAATTCTGTGAGTTTGATTCTTATCATGACACTTTTTGCGTTTATGCAAGAAAAAAAGAAAGTTGAAATGTCTTCATATTTTCATATTAAAATTTTCGTGTAACGATTTAATCTCCCGATTTTTCTATTTAAAAAAAAATTGTTGACATTTTATTAAACTTAATAAAAAAGTATCCAACTACATTTTTAGTAAACACTTTTTTTTTAAATTATATGTAAATATAAATTATTTTTTTTAAGCTCAATATAAACAAAAGCTCTAAATAGTCTGGTCGGTTTTACTGTTAAACCAGGACTGAACTGAAATTTCAGTTTGGATTTAATTTAATTTGAAACTGAATAATAATTATATATTCAATAATTGCCAAAATCACAATATGTAATATATAAACCAAAAATTCGGTTCAGATTTTATTAATAAACTGAAACTGAATTTATATACTATTAAACTGAAACCAGTTGAGAGCTTTAATTATATATGGAGTTTTATGAGATGGAGAAATTTTGGATAATATAGAAAAAGATATTATGTGTTCACATGTTCGTGTATAATATACATGTCGTCAAAATTAAAAAGCCTGACTCAATTACTGAAATTTAATTGTCAATTGCATCATCAATTTTCACATAATTTTAATTCTCAATAATTTTATGACATATACAAGTAATATATAAATATATAAAATAATAAAGATATACGTACGTACGTACTTATTCTCTAATAATTATATAATCTTAATAAATAAATTAAAATGTATATAACTTAATATATGATGATCAAAACATTAAAAGTATTACATCACGTATTAACATTATTTTATAAAAGAAAGAAAAAATTCATCATATTTTCTCCCTAATGATAAAGAATGTGATTTATTAGTAAGGCATATTTGACAAGAAATTTTTCTGACCTGTTGAAGATATTTTAGATGAAGTTAGTTATTTATGTATTATTATTTATAAATAAATTAAAAAAGTCGTGAAGCTGGTCTTTATAGCAACCTATTACCAAAATTACCACCACGTTGTAGTTGTTGATATGCCTCCCATGTCTCTAAAATTTTTACAAATGGAACCAACTATAACGAAATCTCAAGTTTTTTATTATTAATGCTTTAAAAATGTTAATATGAGTTACATAATTTTATATGCTATATGTAACTAATTATATTTTACATGAGTGAATTATATTTTTATATTTCATTATATTTTATTGTTATTTTAAAGAGATAAATATATGTAAAGAATTATATCTAAATTATAAGTGCCTAAACTTAATTATGAATATGAAGAAATACCTAGCATATAACAAAGCTTATGAATAATAATAATAATGTATGAATAAATAGCAATAAGCAAACTTAAATTTATCTCAATCTCTTTTGGCTGGATCAATTATTTCAATTTCAAAAATTTCATACTCATTTATCAATTAATCTTTCTCTGTGCATTGGTTTAATAAAAGCAAATGTAACTGAATAAGTCCTAATTCGTTTGTAAATAAAAAATTTTATAATGACAACCAAAGAATTGAAATAATTTAATTTTCTCAAATATTTTGAAAGCAGATATTCATTTTAAAGGTTGGGGCAACTGTTCGATCTCATGAGACAGAACATTTCAACAAAAATGCATTGATCTCCCTAAAAGATATTACTTTACCAATTTAGGTTGTGGACTATTACAAAATATGCACTTTGCACTATATAGTATTAGATACAATTCCCATAAAGTATCTGGTATTCTCGAGAAAGATTAAATATTTAAACTATTGAAAATTATTTCATGTACGACAAGCCATCATACATTAAAAAAATAAATTATTTTCTATCAAGTGAAGAAATTCACGGAATAAGTATTCAACATTATTTTATAAAAAATATTTGGAATGGCAATTTTTTTTTCCCCTATGAATTTTTTTGACGTTGGGTATATATATTATATATCTACTAATATTACCTACTTTATATATTATATATTTATTAATAACTATACTATATTTGTTTTATTTATTAAAAAAGATATTATCAGTTTATTTAAATCCTATAAAGGATTTCTCGCTCCATACATGAAATTAGATGAAAAACGATATCAACAATTACTCAGTCAACAAGTAAATGAATATAAAACAAACTTTCAAACTTATAAATTTATGGGAGGAAAATTTAGAGGGAAAAGAATTTATTTATATTTTATCTCTATATTATTATATAGACATACAAATATTTTATTTTCACTTTTTTCTTATATACAAAAAAAGAATAATATAATATTAGTTAACATTATCTCGTCTCGTTGTCATGTTAAATATTTAATTATTAATATTATGATTTTCATATTCAAATTTGAATTATTTATGTTTATTCAAATTTTACAATTAATGGCATAAAATTCAAAATCAACTAAAATTATTTTACAGAAATTAGTGCATAATAATACAAATATTACATAAATTAATCATGCCAATAACTTGACAAATATCGATATTAAAATGATATTTAACCACCATTGTAATTCTCAAAACGAATTGGAAATATTTTAGTAGAAAATTGCTTCTTATTGTTAAAAATTGATCGTAAGTCTTTTTTTAATGTATCAATAATTTGATAAATATCAATATTAAAAAGAACATTCAACTACCATTGTAAAGCTTGAAACTAGAGCTTTCGAATAGTATCAGAAACAGAAATATTTAATAGAAAATCCCTCCTTCATTATTTCAATGAAGCAATCATAATTCTAATAGTGAACTTATAAATTTGGGTTTTAATATGATTTAACCACCATTGTAAAGCCTGAAGCTAAAGATTTCAAATGTTATTAAAAGAACATTAAATTATTATTTAGCATGTTTATTTCTTATAATTTAATAATTACATGTTGATAAGCACCTTATAGTGTCAAAACTTATTTTGTAATGATTAAAATTGTTATGTTTTACATAATAAATTTTGAATAATTTCAATAATTTCTTGAATGTTTCTTATTCTATATTATTACAGTATTGTTTTTTTTGTTTTTATTCATAAGAACAATTAATAACTTAAAAATTAAATCTATGATAATTATATAAAAATTATTTAAAAATTATTTAAAAATTATTTTGTTTTTTATTGTTAATTCATAATTTTGTTTTTACTTTAAAATTTTTTTTTTTATAAATTTGAGAAGTAATAGACATATTTACACTTAAAGTGGACATTCGTTTTGTGCAGCATAATAATATTTTGAAAAATCATAATAAAATGGATTCCATTCACACGAAAATACTTCCTTCAATCTAACTAAATCCAAATCACAATCTGACATCTGGTATTTCCTAATAATTTCTGTTTGTTCTTCTGTAAATTCGAAGGCTTCTTCTTTCTCTTCATCTATGATATTTTCATAATGATGATATATAGAAATCGGTCGTCCTTCTCTTTTCCACATAAATTCTAAAAATTCTTCCAATTTCTTTGTGGTAAATTCCCATTCCCCTCCCACACACAATCTTGAAAGTTGAGGTGATGCAAAATGTTTTAATATTTCTAACAATTTGTCTCCGTTAAGTTTATTATTGGCAGTTCGGATGTATAAGGCTTTTAGATTAATGCAATTTATAAGAATATCTTTTAGATCCTTGAATTCTGTATCAACAAAAAATGATGTGAAAAATTCAAGTTTCTTGCAATTCTGTGCTACGGCGTTATTAAATAATACAGAATGTTCTGGATCCGGTGGAATAGAACAGTATAATGATATCTCTTCTAGATTTGTATTATTGTTTAAAACAAATCTGGTTAAATTTAATAATTTCGGTGCTTCGTAATCCACTTCAAATATTCCAAGATTCGGAAAATGTTCTTTATTCATATTTTCAAGCATCTCATCCACATAATCTCCATAATGAGCTAACCTGAAAGATTTCAAATTATAAAAATGTTTCATCGTATACATTAAAATGCACGATTGACTGCCTCCTAACGACAAATTTCTAATTGACTGTGCCACTTTAATTAAAGCATGACCAATGTTGTTTGAACATAATGTATAATCAATAAAATCACGTTCAAATTCTGTGTCAATTTCCACGTGTGTCAAATTATGTTGTGACTTTATAAGTTTGGACAATGCCTGATTGTCCTCGTGGTACTGTTTTACAATTAATTTTTTTAGGTGTTTACAAATTTGAGCCATACCATAGAAAGCATCATGAGACAAATTTGTATCGCACACGAATTCTACAAGTTGGGAAAGACTTGAAATTGCACCGGAGAAGTGAGTCAGATGAATTGAATGTGTGAGAAGTGTAAGTCGTTTGATTATTGGACTTTTGGAGATAAAAAGTTTATATAATTCTTGTGTAATTAAGTGTACTTTATAATTATGATCAATAATATCTGGTTCTTCTTCAGATTTCCAAAAGTAACCGACATGTGAAATTGTCAATGTTTTGCAGAATGTGGGGTAATTAAATAGTGGTGGTGGCCTAGTTAAACTTTTAATGGGAATACCATTTTGAAGTAAGAGTTCCTTTGATTTATTAGGGATAAAAGATAATAAAATAATGATTGCTTTAGGATGTGAAATAAAATTCGCGGTGTCACTCCATAAATAACGAACCGCGATCTCACACCAAGATTTATTAACATTCATGCAAGAATACAAGGTAAATTTGTCATCATGCATGTGATGTGGATCTTGTAAGTATGAAAAGATTTCGGCAAGTATATCTCGAGGAATAGGTGGAGTCATATTGTTTTGAGCAAAAAACGTTGAAAAAGTAATAAAAGAAATTAGATAATACAGTATTACAACAAAAAAATAGAAAAAAATTGTAGTAAAATATTTAAAATTGCAGACCAATTTATACGAAAATTGATTATTTAAAGAAACTTCAACATCCTCATTGAAGCATCCTCTTATATTATTTAATACACTCTCAAAATAGCCTCTTAACTTTAATTGTAATGCATAATGAGTGGATTACGAGACACCGATTTAGACATGTGATCACTGTTAGCAGCAATTTTGAATGGTACAAGAATCTAAGTTTGATTAGTATCGTAACGATGAACAAAAAAGAAAATACAAAAATTGTTTGTGAATGTATGAATGTATGCTAGTTTATTTATGCAAGTTTTAATTTGGAAAAAGTTTAATTTTGGAGATTAATCTATATCAAAATGTATTGACATTTAGAGAAGTCATTTGAATGATTTTTATTTTCAATTACGAAAAAATTTATTGTAGCCACGATTTTAATTTTTTATTTTTTCGAGAATATATACGGAAGGCAATAATAATACATTTCTTTAGAATGATAAATTTGAGGGGTATCGAAAATGGAAATTCAACTAATTCAACATTATTGGTATTACAAAAATTTATATTATCATAATATCTCGTCGATTTTGATTCACGATCACATGACCAAGAGTTAAATGCTAATACTTCCAAATCAGGACCATCTAATAAGCCTACATTATTATTTTTTACTTTTATAGTAGAAGTTCTGTAAAACTTTTAAATACCAAAAATATTTTGCTCAATCAAAAGATACACAAACTAATAATTGTTTTTTTTTATGCATTCAATCTATTGATAGTAAATAAAGACGCGAATAAATTCCTTCTTTTTTTAAAAATTTATAATATCACGTGAAACATGTAACCTTTGTACCTTTGTAATGCATTTTACCCCACAACATTTACTTTAGAAATCATAAATGATTAATAATTAATAATTTCTTATAACCAAATATGATCAAAGGTGGAATTTTCTCCACATTATTTTTTCAGATCATTTACCAAAGCATCATTAATGTCATTAATGATGATTTTATAGGTTTTTGGTTATATTTTTTTTTTTCTAGTGAATATAAAATTGTGGAAAATTAGAAAGATAAACTTTTGCATTTATCATTATAAGGTTACAAAAGCAAAATACATTGGACTTTTATATAACGGTTAGGAAAAANAAAACTTTTAAATACCAAAAATATTTTGCTCAATCAAAAGATACACAAACTAATAATTGTTTTTTTTTATGCATTCAATCTATTGATAGTAAATAAAGACGCGAATAAATTCCTTCTTTTTTTAAAAATTTATAATATCACGTGAAACATGTAACCTTTGTACCTTTGTAATGCATTTTACCCCACAACATTTACTTTAGAAATCATAAATGATTAATAATTAATAATTTCTTATAACCAAATATGATCAAAGGTGGAATTTTCTCCACATTATTTTTTCAGATCATTTACCAAAGCATCATTAATGTCATTAATGATGATTTTATAGGTTTTTGGTTATATTTTTTTTTTTCTAGTGAATATAAAATTGTGGAAAATTAGAAAGATAAACTTTTGCATTTATCATTATAAGGTTACAAAAGCAAAATACATTGGACTTTTATATAACGGTTAGGAAAAAAAAGGAATGATTACAGTATTAATACCTTGGAAACCATGCAATTTCAACGTGCAAATCAAAGAGAAATCAGAAGCCATTAATACCTTAGAAACCATGCAATTTGATATAAATAGTCTTAAATTAACAGATTCAGTATAGATACTCATTTGCATTTACCAAATATATTAATGGCAGTCAGTTAAAAAAAATATATATATACATTAAAATTACAAAAGTAATTCACCTTTAAGTTATTTTACTAGTGTTTAGGATTATTTTTTTTTTTGTTTTACAATGTGCAAAAAAATTTAAATAATCAGGGCTTAAAGTATTAATAAAGTCATTCAAAGTAATTTTGGCACTAGCTATTTAGAATTTTGCCAGCTGTTTAGTCAAAAATGCAAAGGAAAGCAAAATTTTACAAATGGTATAATGGTATAGAAATTTTGGATATTTCTTTTATTTTTGAAGATTTTTAAAATTTATTTCTTTTAATTAATAAATTTTGTATAATGAATTTTTATTTTTTTAATGTATGTGTCAAAGTCAAATTGTAAAAAGATTACAGCATTGTATCATAAATTTGTATATTAAATCATGGAAAAGTGGGAAAACAATAAATGAAAGTAAATTGTAACAAAAAAAAAAATACAATTTAATTAACATGAAAAAATAGAGAAATATCGAAGATCAAAAAAAAAAAATCCTAAATAAATCCGAAATTAAAAGAATCTACTTTGCTTCCTTATCCTTATTAGCATCTGATGATTTCTCAAACTCTACAGAAATATGACAAACACATCGATGCCATCCATATCCACTATCATGCACATCCACTCTTAAATTTTTAATTCCAATACCTCTCTTTCGTGAATATTCTACTATGGCAGATTTATGTTCTTCATGACTAATAAAACAATGCCATGACATATATTCCAATGCAGATTTACAATTTTTAAGGAATTGTCTTAATGATTCAGCTTCGAATGTCCATTTAGTTAAATCTAGGTGCGTTAACATTTTTGGTAAAATCGCACCAATTTCCGGTAATATATAATCAGCCGGAAAGAAATTACTCCATGAATATCCACAAATTATTAAATTTTCAAGTTGTCGACATGAACTTAACAAATTCATTAATTCAGAAACTTGTTCATCGGTTTTTATATTCGCAGCAAATGTTTGTAAATTTGGACAAGAAATTCCAACAGTTTCTATTATCCCAGGATAGAAATGTAATTCTAAATTTAAACGAACATCTCGAAGTTGACGATTAGCATTACGAATTATTGAAATTATTTCTTCTGAAGGTGGATCAGGTGTTTCCTCTTGTTCAAAGTCATATGCATCATGAATATCAGTAATTTCCAATATTTTGAGATGAGGGAAATTAACATTTACCAATGGTTTGACATGAAGTGAAGTTAAATGACATTCAGCAATTTTAAGTGTTTCTAAATTCTGACAATTAGCTAATCCTTCAAGTGCAGTAGAATCTTGAAAGAATGCATTTGCTAATTGAACTTCTTCTAGACATTCAAATTGACTTGAAAATGATATAATAATCGGAGTTAAATCACCATAACCTCCAATCCAATTAAATTTTCGTAAATTTCTTTGAACAAATATTAAATTCGCTAATTCATTAATTGCGGGATGATAAGTATCCACAATAGAAATTGATTCTAAATTATGACAATAATTAGCCATGGTACGAAATATTTCCCCTTTAAAGAATTCACCACCACAAACAAATTCGGTAAGATTTATTAAACAATTAATTGCATTTGGTAAATTTGGAGTTGAAATATAATCAACAGATTGAATTGATAATGAACGAGAAAATCCTCGAGTATCCAGAATGAGTTTATTAAAAGTTTGACATTCTCTCATTAACATCATACAAATTTCTTTTGCAATTAATAATTTACGTCCTTCCTCAGTAGTTTCGAATGGGACTTCACGTAGTTGAACATTTTCATCATATTCCAGTTCACTCATAATTTCAAATTGATTATATTCATCATCAACTTGATAATCATAATCATCACGTTCTTCATCATAATCTAAATCCGAAACAACAGGAGAAATATCAGCATTGTCACTTGTAACATCATATTCAGCATAATTACTATAATTATTATAATTATTATTATAATTATTATTATAATTATTATAATTATTATTATCTTCCAAATAATCTATATGTCCCCAATTATCATTATTATTATTATTATTATTATTGTCATTATT
Organism: Diversispora epigaea; assembly: GCA_003547095.1. NCBI lineage: Eukaryota > Fungi > Glomeromycota > Glomeromycetes > Diversisporales > Diversisporaceae > Diversispora > Diversispora epigaea. Next base: position 78,804 of record PQFF01000076.1, on the reverse strand, counting down.
ATTATTATTATTATTATTATTATTATTATTATTATTATTATTATTATTATTATTATTATTATTATTATTATTATTATTATTATTATTATTATTATTAAATATATTATTATTGTTATTATTATTATTATTATTATTATCATCACCATTATTATTTTCAGGATAAAAATTTTCAGAAGAGGAATTCTCTCGTTGTTTATTAACTCTAATTTCTTCAAACGATAATTTTGCTAATTCAATTTCAATATCCAATTCGTTATCAACTAGGAAAATCCGATTAGAAGTAGACCATTCAGAGATAGCATCATACAATTTTTTAAAATCCAATTCACGTAGAAACGAAGGATAATTAAAAGTTAATTTTTTTACATCATTACCGAAAAATGGTTTCTTCAGATTACTAAAAATATTTTTGAAATCATCGGATAATAAATCTAAGTCCAAAGAACTTAAATATATAGGAATAATTTTAGCAAGAGTAGATGATGATGATAGATTTGGGATAATAGAAAATGGTTTTTTCCATAAGATTGATACAATATTATGACACCACAGACGACATACCAACATGGCCGAATGTAAAGTCTTTATATCATCCTCAGAAATATAAGAAAAGATACACAATAGACAATCGGTCGGTAGATTAGGTACAGGATAAATATTAATAACTTTGGAGATCTCCATTATGTTAAATTAAAATTAATGTTATATTTTGTTGGACGAAGTTATTTTATTGTTATCGTAATCTTTTGATTTGTAAGTCAAAGATTATCGTTGTCACATGAAAACAATGATCTAATTATCATGTGATATAATTTAAAAAAATCATTGTAAAACTAAAAATTATAATATTTTTATTGTGAAATAATAAAGACTGCCAGAATTTTTCATTTATTGTTTCTTCTTGTGGACATGTCTCTATGTCTATTAACTAACTCTTCCATAAGTTGAAACAAAGATACATCACTAAATTAGTTAACAAATTTTGAACTAATATTATAAAGAATATTTATATTTTTTTTTACAGAAGACTACACTTTTTGAAATAAAAATATAAATACCAAGAAATATATGTAAAATTTTTTATTTATATGTATAATACTGGATTTATAGCATAGTTGCATAGCACAAATAATATTGAATATTTTATTCTTAAAATCAAAAAATATTTTTAATAAAAAATATATAAGAACAAACTTAGATTATTATTTATTAAAAAAATAATATTATGAAATAAAGAATATTATTCTATATTATATGTGTTGTCCAAATCCCAAATAATTTGGGATTTGGGACGCCAAAATGCACAAATTACTAGTATTTGGGATTTGGGATTTGGGATTTTGGCAAAAAATACTAATTATAATTTGGGATTTGGGATTTCGGCATTTGGGATTTCGGCATTTGGATTTTAAATTTGGGTGGCAGGTATACTACCAATTTCTTTTTTACTATTGTCATAATATCAAACACTTAAGGTACAATTTTGCAAATAAACTCTTTATAATTGTAATATTAAATTTGATTTTATACAACTCTATTTGAGATAAATAAATACGAAAGTAAGAAATTTTTGTTTTTTAACTAATTTATTTAAAAAAAAATAAAAATAAAAAATATTTATTACTCTGGACTAAAGCTCTCAATGGTTCGGTTCGGTCCGGTTTGGCAGTAAAACCGAAACTGAACCGAAACTTCCGGTTCGGATTCGGTTTGAAACCGGGAACATGAATACTCAAACCGAAACCGAACCGAAACCGAACCGGGTTTTTTCGGTTTAAATATTATTTTTTTTTTTTTACCTTCCAATAACGCGAAATTAATTATACAATAATTTTTTTATAATAATCCTTTCAGATCTGTATTTCATCTTTTAATATTATCTTATCCTTAAATTACCAGTTAAAATTATATTAATTTTATATTGAATATTTTATTTATTAATGAAAAAATAGATCCAAAATTAATTAAAACTAATTTTAAAATTATATAAAATATCTTAAAATTATCCAAAATAAATTTTTAAAACTATATAAAATTAATTTTAAAATTATATAAAATAAATTTTAAAAACTATATTTAAAATTATATAAAATTAATAAAAAAATTTACATAATTTAATTATTTTCATTAATTTCATTAATATTTTAANTGGTCCTGAAGTAGATATTTCTGGATTCAAATTTTTATGTTCACGAGAAATATGGCTTCTTAATGTAGAAGTTGAACTATCTTTAGCAGCCTTATAACTTTTACTAAAATATAAAAGGTCAAAAGTATATACATTTAATATTTTATATATTTACATTATATACATATATCTTTCTTTAATACTCACACGCAATGATTACAATAATATCTATTTTCTTCTTTATTTAAAGTAAAAAACTGATAGATAGAGGCTTTTCTTTTATTATTAGCATTATCACTATTATTGCCGTTATTATTAATTACTGTTAAATTGTTATTGCTTGCTTCTGTTAAATTACTATTACTGGTTTCTCTTGAAACTGATGGTTCATTATGTTCTATATTTTCTTGAGAATTTTCTGATTCAGTATCACTTATAATCTCGGCCATTATAATTATAAAAAAAATAATCGTCAAAAAAAAATCTAGATCTTTATTAATATAAATAGATGGTGAAACCATGACAATATATAAACCGAAAATTTCGGTTTCGGTTTCAGTTTTTCGGTTCGGTTTCTATGAATAAACCGAAACCGAACCGAAACCGAACTGAAACCGAACCGAGATATTCGGTTTGTATATTTAATAAACCAAAACCGGACCGAACCGAAACCGGCGGATCGGTTTCGGTTTTTATCAAACCGATTGAGAGCTTTACTCTGGACTTATAATAGTTTTCATTTTTTAATATGTAGATTCTACATACTAAAAAATGAAAACTATTATAAGTCTAGAGTAATAAATATTTTTTATTTTTATTTTTTTTTAAATAAATTAGTTAAAAAACAAAAATTTCTTACTTTCGTATTTATTTATCTCAAATAGAGTTGTATAAAATCAAATTTAATATTACAATTATAAAGAGTTTATTTGCAAAATTGTACCTTAAGTGTTTGATATTATGACAATAGTAAAAAAGAAATTGGTAGTCATTAGTTAAATAACTAATACTTTATACAGAATAATATTTGCAGTTGTATTTGTTAGGGATGGTAGGTGCAATATGAATTGAGCCAGGAATTTAACCAGATTTAATTTAGCCAATTGAGCCCAGAATTTAGTCACGGTGCAATCTGGCGCAAAGGCTAAATTCTGGCGCAAAGGCTAAATTCTGATTCAAAGGCTAAATTCTAGTACAAAGGCTAAATTCTAGCGCAAAGGCTAAATTCTGGCTCAAAGGCTAAATTATGATTCAAAGGCTAAATTCTAGTGCAATGGCTAAATTCTGATGTAATGGCTAAATTCTGACACAATGGCTAAATTCTGATACAATTGTTAAATTCTGAAGCAATGGTTAAATAATGGTACAATTCTAATTGTAATTAATTAATACAATCATATCATTACTGTTATCATAATTATAATATTATATATTATATGTTATTATTATTATCATCATTATAATCATTTATTACTATTACAACACAACATTATTATTANTAATATTTGCAGTTGTATTTGTTAGGGATGGTAGGTGCAATATGAATTGAGCCAGGAATTTAACCAGATTTAATTTAGCCAATTGAGCCCAGAATTTAGTCACGGTGCAATCTGGCGCAAAGGCTAAATTCTGGCGCAAAGGCTAAATTCTGATTCAAAGGCTAAATTCTAGTACAAAGGCTAAATTCTAGCGCAAAGGCTAAATTCTGGCTCAAAGGCTAAATTATGATTCAAAGGCTAAATTCTAGTGCAATGGCTAAATTCTGATGTAATGGCTAAATTCTGACACAATGGCTAAATTCTGATACAATTGTTAAATTCTGAAGCAATGGTTAAATAATGGTACAATTCTAATTGTAATTAATTAATACAATCATATCATTACTGTTATCATAATTATAATATTATATATTATATGTTATTATTATTATCATCATTATAATCATTTATTACTATTACAACACAACATTATTATTATTATCACTATTACAATCTATATATTACCACAATCAATGTTATTATTATTCTCATACCATCATAATCTATATTAATTACCATGATTCAATATTATTTTATTATTACTATTGTGATTTATGTTAATTATTATATATATTACTATGATTAACACTATTATTGTTATCATCTATCATGATTATTATATTACCACGGTCAATTATCATCATCACGATCTATATTAATTATTATATTATCCTGATCAATACCACTATTATTATCACGACCTATATTAATTATTATATTATCCTGATCAATACCACTATTATTATCACGACCTATATTAATTATTATATTATCCTGATCAATACCACTATTATTATCACGACCTATATTAATTATTATATTATCCTGATCAATACCACTATTATTATCACGATCTATATTAATTATTATATTATCCCGATCAATACTATTATTATTATCATTCATATTACTACAATTAACACCATTATTATTATCATCCATATTACTACGATCAACACTATTATTATCATCTATCATGATCTATATTAATTATTATTTTAATAGGATCAACGCTATTATTATTATCACCATTATGATTTACAGTGAACCCTCTATAAATGCACCCCTCGGGGAATCAAAATTAGGGTGTATTTATAGAGGGAATGCATTTATAGAGGGAATTTTACTAAGTGTTATTATGTATGGGACTTGGAGCATAAGGTGCATTTATAGAGGGGTGCACCTTATAGAGGGTGCATTTATAGAGGGTTCACTGTATATTTAATTATTATATTATCCTGATCAATACCACTATTATTATCACGATCTATATTAATTATTATATTATCCTGATCAATTATTATTATCACTATTACGATCTATATTTAATTATTATACAATTACTACGATCAATACTATTATTATTATCATCCATATACACTATTATTATTAATTATTATACTACATCATATTATTATCATCTATCACAATCTATATTAATTATTATCACTAGTCAAATGGAAAAAAATAGGATGGTTTTATTATGAATAAGATTCCGATTGATGGCTAAATTTGCTAAGATTTATTAAATATAGGCAGTCGATTTTTTCCAATTTATAAATAGGAATTTCCGATTTATGAATTTTCACAAATAGGATGTCCAATTTATGCATATTTGCACCATCAATAGGATTCCGATTTTTGTTCATTCGACCAGTGTATATTATCCTGATCAATACTATTATTATTATCATTCATATCAACACTATTATTATTATCACCCATCACAATCTATATATTATTACAATTAACATTGTTATTATTATCATCCATCACGATCTATATTAATTATTATATTATCCCGATCAATACTATTATTATTATCATTCATATTACTACAATTAACACCATTATTATTATCATCCATATTACTACGATCAACACTATTATTATTAATTATTATATTATTACGATTATTATTATTATTTAGCCTCCACCCCACAATTTTATTATTATTATTATTATAGCCCTCACGATTTTATTACTATTATTATTTAACTTCCACCTCACGGTTTTATTATTATTATTATTATTTAACCCCACAGTTTTATTATTATTATTATTATTATTATTATTATTATTATTATAGCCCGTGATAAATTTACTTGAGATTTTATTTCAATTAAAATTCGCAGATCGATTTTTTATTGGTCGATCACATGTTACGTTAAGATCTAAATTATTAAAATTATAAAGAAAATCTTCTTTAATGTCTTCTATATTTTCTTTAACAGGTTTGGCGCGGGCGGATAGCTCTGGTTAAAATTATCAACAGGTTCTTCTTTATCTTGAGGAATAGTATAGGTAGAAGACTGGGCGTCAGGAGTTTCGGTGGCTTCGAATTTTGCTGATGTGGAGGATTGCGGCGTAGTACAGTTTCGAGATGGACGATTTTGAGATGTAGTAGGGACGGAAACAGGAATATACGAAGGTAAAGGTAAGGTTGTTTTTATTTCTTGTTGTTATTGTCTTTGGTTCTCTTCGTATTGCTCATTATTTTCTTGTTTCAATTTTAATTTTTCTTCTTCCTCGCGAAAATGATGATTTGGCTCTTCTTCTCTAATACTTTGGCGATTTTCTTCTAGTTGCTTGGTATAATCGAGAGCTTTCTGCTATTCTAATAGTAGTTCGCATACTAAACATTCTTTTTGAGCTTCTGGTGTTTCAAGGTGAAGGTATTCTTTATTTTCTTTATCTTTTCTATCAATATTCTTATAATATATAACATATATTAATATCTTTTATTTCTTCTTCCCACGAATTAATTAATTCTAATCTCAAATATACATAAAAATATTATTATTATTCTTAACTCCAATGTCGAATTTTTGCAATGTTGAAATGGCGAAATGGAGGGTAGTAGTGTAGTTAGAGGAGGATAAGGAAGATTATGTTATGATTTTCTAGAGTAGATACTGTTATCTATATTATCTTAGATAGATTTTAAGCTAGTAGACACTTGAAATAAAAATTGAAATAAAAATTTTAATTTAAATAAAATTCTGTGAGAATATATTTTTGACGTTTATTCATCGCAGGGTATATCTAAGTAATATAACAACGGGAAGTGGTGATTTGCTATTAAATCAGGCGTGATGATTAAATGTTCGCTGCTACGAAGTGTAAGTTTGGTTCTCTTAGTTTGGAAAATTTAAAGAGCTGAGCTCTTGACTTAATAAAATAAGGTCATTGTTTCTTTATTAAAATCAAATGTTTTATATAACAAATACAATATGTAATAGTGATATAATAATGAAATCATGTTTACATAATTATCAATAATAAATAAAATATAAAATAAATAGAAAATAAAGTGAAAAGAGGGGATATGAAATGTTATATTATTATACAATTACTACAATTAATACTATTATTATTATCACCCATCACGAACTATATTATATTACTACAATCAACACTATTATTATTATCATCCATCACGATCTATATTAATTATTATATTATCCCGATCAATACTATTATTATTATCCATCATGATCTATATTAATTATTATATTATCCTGATNAAATTTAAAGAGCTGAGCTCTTGACTTAATAAAATAAGGTCATTGTTTCTTTATTAAAATCAAATGTTTTATATAACAAATACAATATGTAATAGTGATATAATAATGAAATCATGTTTACATAATTATCAATAATAAATAAAATATAAAATAAATAGAAAATAAAGTGAAAAGAGGGGATATGAAATGTTATATTATTATACAATTACTACAATTAATACTATTATTATTATCACCCATCACGAACTATATTATATTACTACAATCAACACTATTATTATTATCATCCATCACGATCTATATTAATTATTATATTATCCCGATCAATACTATTATTATTATCCATCATGATCTATATTAATTATTATATTATCCTGATTATACATGTTCCCAAAATTGATTTTGGATTTTTGAGGTATTTCGACTTTTTGAGATTTATGCAGAATCTATTCTATATATGGAAGTAAAAAAAATATCCAGTTATGTGTATTTTCAATCAAAGAATAAATCTGGGTGGTCAAAAAATTTCGTCTTCTATGAAAAACTATTTCGACTTTTTTCCCCAAAATTGTAATTTCGGGGTCCCAAAATAATTTTGCGTGCAAGTATAATCCTGATCAATACTATTATTATTATCATCTATATTACACGATTAATACTATTATTATTAATTATTATATTACTACGATCAACTCTCATCCGATCAATGCTATTATTATTATCATCTATATTTAATTATTATATAATTACTATCAATATTATTATTATTATCACCTATTACAATTTATATATTACTACAATTAACATTATTATTATCACCCATCACGATCTACATTAATTATTATATTATCTCGATCAATACTATTATTATTAACATCATTACAATCTATATTTAATTATTATACAATTACTACAATTAATACTATTATTATTATTATTATCATCTATATTACTATGATCAACACTATTATTATTAATTATAATTATTATATTACTATGATCAACACTCATCTATTACGATCTTAATTTATCCATCACGATTTATATTTTATCATCTATCATGATCTATATTAATTATTATATTATCTCGATCAACTATTATTATTAATTATTATATTATTACAATCAACACTCATCCATCACGATCTATATTAATTATTATATTATTCCGATCAATATTATTATTATTATTATCCATCACAATCTATATTAATTATTATATTATATTATTATTAATTATTATATTACTACAATTAACACTATTAGTATTATCATCCATCACGATCTATATTAATTATTATATTACTACAATCAATACTATTATTATTATCACCATTACGATCTATATTTAATTATTATATAATTACTACAATCAATACTATTATTATCATCATCTATATAACTACGATTAATACTATTATTATTAATTATTATATTACTACGATCAATACTTATCCATCACGATCTATATTATTATATAACGTTATTATTATTATCTATTAAATTTTCAAATCTTGAACCTAAAAATTTGTAATTATTTTTTTCTTAATAATAATTAGTTAATAAATTATTTTATTTTCACAATTATCAAAATAAAAAAATTAAACTAAATAAATTTAATATTAAACTTTATTATTAAAAAAAAATTTAATTACAATTATTAATTAAAATGAATAAACATATATATTGAAATATTAATAATTATGAAATTAATTATTTTAAAAATCAATTACCTTGAAAATACTCCTTTGCTAATTATTGAGGATCATAATCTTCTTCAACTTCTTCATCATTACTTACTTCACTTTCTTCTGTATCATTATATTCATTCTCTTTATTTGTATGAAATGGATGAGGTTCAATAACTACAGATATTTCTAATTCAGTATCATTATGTATTTCACTTTCTTCTTCAATTAATGTTTCAAAAAAATCTTCAGATTCCCCTTCTTCTTCTAATTCTTGTGTTTGTTGAAATAATTCTAATATTTCTTGTTCAGAGAGTGATTCACCAACAATTTTCAATTCATTTTTCATATTGGAAAGGTACCAATTATGAATTTTTGACATTCGTTCAAGATAATGCATTGAAAGATTTGTTCTGCGATCACCGTACATCCAACCACAAATACTCCATATACGTTCACATGATGCTGAATGCGGAACAATAGAAAAAAGTTTTTTTGCTAGATGTTTAAGATGATTAGGTGAATCATCAATACATGACCACCAACTCATTGGAGTATTAATTTCATTTATATAATCCATATTATATGGTGACTGGTTTTCTTTGAATTTAATCATTTGCACAACAAGTTCTCTTGCAATATATAATTTATTTTGTTTTTTTTTCTGTGAAACTTGAGGCATATCTTTCCAAATTGTTGTTGTAATTACAAGTATTCGTTGAAACTAGTTGTTTCTAAGTTCCAAACCTAATATTAAAGAAAATTTTAATAAATAATTTAATTAAAAATTTAAAAATTTAAAAATTTAAAAAAAAAAAATAATTTAAATTACCTTTATAACCTGGATGTAAAAAATATGAAAGTAGATATTTGTCACAATTAAATTCTTTGTAACGACTATTAAATTTTGTAATACAATAATTGCGAAACATTATTTGATGTTCAGTAGAAATATTATTAATTGCTATAGCTAATTTTAAAAGATTATAATAACAATTGGCCAAATTTGAAGAACGACTTTCTAAACAAACAATTGCTTCTTTAATAGATTTATAATATTACACAAATCTAAAACATTATCAAAAAATCCTCTTNTATTTTGTTTTTTTTTCTGTGAAACTTGAGGCATATCTTTCCAAATTGTTGTTGTAATTACAAGTATTCGTTGAAACTAGTTGTTTCTAAGTTCCAAACCTAATATTAAAGAAAATTTTAATAAATAATTTAATTAAAAATTTAAAAATTTAAAAATTTAAAAAAAAAAAATAATTTAAATTACCTTTATAACCTGGATGTAAAAAATATGAAAGTAGATATTTGTCACAATTAAATTCTTTGTAACGACTATTAAATTTTGTAATACAATAATTGCGAAACATTATTTGATGTTCAGTAGAAATATTATTAATTGCTATAGCTAATTTTAAAAGATTATAATAACAATTGGCCAAATTTGAAGAACGACTTTCTAAACAAACAATTGCTTCTTTAATAGATTTATAATATTACACAAATCTAAAACATTATCAAAAAATCCTCTTTTTGATAATATATTTTTTACATTGAAATTTGTAATTAAATCTGGTTCATTATTTAATATCTAATAAATATAATTATAAATTAATAATAATAATTTTTAAATAATAAATTAATTAAAATATAAAAATATAAAAATATATACAGTACATCTGTCATGTATGTTCGAAGTCTATATATTGATTCTAAAGATTCATACATTGTTATCCATCTTGTATTAACATGAGATTTGAAACCACCACCTATAATATTTCTTTCATTTATCATAAATTCTAAAGAACTTTTAGCTCTATATGAAGCTCCAAAAAATTTTACTAATATATTACATTGATTTGTAATACGTTTAGCAAAAGAATGTAAAATTATATCTTTAGATATAAGATTTAAACAATGCGCTATACATCTTATATTTAATATATGTTTAAATTTACTATTAATTAATTCTTGTGCTTTTTGTACATTCGCACCACCATCTGCAGTGATGTTCAAAATGTGCTTCCAATGAAATTTTATTGGAATTGGAAGTTCTATTGGAAGTTCTATTGGAAGAATTGGAAGTTCCAATGTCTCACGTGCATTGAAATCTTCCAATCAAATACTTTGACTATTGTATATAATAATTGAAGTTCCAATATTTTCAATGCTTCTAATATACTCTTTTAAATGAATATGAATATTCAATAATTGATAAAAAAACAAATACGAATTAAAAATTTGTTTAATTCTTACAAATACAATGTTAAACTAATAAAATTTAATAAATTATATAATAAAATATAATAAATTTCTATAATATTTATGTCATGTGTCTTATAATAAATATCTTCCAATTCTTTCAATGAAAATTTATTGGAATTGGAAGCCTATTGGAAGGATTGGAATTGGAAGTCCAATAGTGCTTCCAACTTCTAGAGAACATCACTGCCATCTGTAACAATCGCAGAAAATTTTTCCACACCAATTTCTTCTAAAATTAAAGTAATTTGTTATTCTAATAATTCTCCTGTATGTGATTGAGAAGATAGATTAACAATTTTATACAAATAGTCGTTATGGTTTGGTGTATGAATTACAAAATTCCAAAGTAATTGATTCTTCAGATTAGACCAGCCATCTAATCCTATATATTATATTATTATTATTATTATTATTATTATAAATATTTAACTTTAAAAATTAAAATATTAATATATTTAATATACCTAAAGTAAGATTTTCACTTTGTTGTATAAGTTTAGTAATTTTTAAAGTAATTCGTACTAATTTTTCATCAAATAATCTACCACTTACAAGTTTTCGTGATGGTGGATCGTATGCCGGACGTAATTCTTTAAGAAATTCTATAAAAAATGGATTTTCAATTAATTTATAAGATAAGTTACATGTAATAGTTGCATGTAACCATGCCCGATTAATCGTATTTTTTCTTTCATTTGTAAGTTCTGTACTTTCATAAAAACTAGAAAGTAATTTTTGATTGGATGGAAGTTTTCTTTTTTTATTGTTATTTTCTGTAATCAAAATATTATCTAAATTTTTATCTGGAGTATCCATGGTTGCTTCTATTCTATTTGTTTCATCTCTTTTACTTATTATATTTAAATAAAAAACTCGAATATTCTTTTCAATATTTTTACATTCCAAAGCAAGATGTGCTTCCATTTCACAAGCTTAACTTTTTTGATAATATTTTCCACACAAAATATATGTTGCACTATAATGTCCTCTACTGGTTAAAAGTGCATCACCTTTATCAAAATATTTTTACACTCCTGCTAATTTTCTTTCACTATTTTTTTTTGATTTATTTGAAACTAAAAGATTATTATTTGTATTTTCAGTTTCTAAAAAATCTTCTTGATTATTTTTTTCAATAATATCATTATTAAGGTAAATAAATTCTTCAGCTTCCATTTTTTAGTGCTTTTTTACAAGATTTTAAAATTAATTAATTAATAATAGACGGATATGTTTGATAAAATATTTAATTTATATAGACAAATATAGTTAGTTACTCATGAATAAATCTAAAAAAAGAAATTTACAATTAGAATTATTTCTTTTTTTAATTTTAATTTAACCAAAATTTTAATTAAAATTTAGCCTTTACNTATTTTCCACACAAAATATATGTTGCACTATAATGTCCTCTACTGGTTAAAAGTGCATCACCTTTATCAAAATATTTTTACACTCCTGCTAATTTTCTTTCACTATTTTTTTTTGATTTATTTGAAACTAAAAGATTATTATTTGTATTTTCAGTTTCTAAAAAATCTTCTTGATTATTTTTTTCAATAATATCATTATTAAGGTAAATAAATTCTTCAGCTTCCATTTTTTAGTGCTTTTTTACAAGATTTTAAAATTAATTAATTAATAATAGATGGATATGTTTGATAAAATATTTAATTTATATAGACAAATATAGTTAGTTACTCATGAATAAATCTAAAAAAAGAAATTTACAATTAGAATTATTTCTTTTTTTAATTTTAATTTAACCAAAATTTTAATTAAAATTTAGCCTTTACACCAGAATTTAGCCAAAATTTAGCCAAAATTTAGCCAGAATTTAGCCAGAATTTAGCCAGAATTTAACCAGAATTTAGCCAAAATTTAGCCAGAATTTAGCTAGAATTTAGTCAAAATTTAGTCAAAATTTAGCCTTTGCATTAGAATTTAGCCTTCATATTATAATTTAGTCTTTAATTTTTATACCGGAATTTAACCTTTGCACCAAAATTTAACCTTTACGCTAGAATTTAGTCTTTGCACTAGAATTTAACCTTTGTACTGAAATTTAGCCTTTGCATCAGAATTTAACCTTTGCGCTAAAATTTAGCTTTTGCGTCAGAATTTAGTCTTTGCACCAGAATTTAGCCTTTGCGCCAGAATTTAGCCTTTGCACCAGAATTTAGCCTTTGCGCCAGAATTTAGCCTTTGCACCAGAATTTAGCCTTTGCACCGGAATTATACGTGTTGCCCAAATCCCAAATAATTTGGGATTTGGGACACCAAAATGCACAAATTACTAGTATTTGGGATTTCGGCAAAAAATACTAATTATAATTTGGGATTTGGGATTTGGGATTTCGGCATTTGGGATTTCGGCATTTGGATTTTGAATTTAGGTGGCAGGTATAACCAGAATTTAGCCTTTGTGCCAGAATTTAGCCTTTGAGCCAGAATTTAGCTGACACAATTTAATTAGCCTTTGAGCCAGAATTTAGCCAGAATTTAGCTGTCACAAAATTAATTAGCCAAAGGTGTAATTATTGAGCCAGCCTTGATATCAATTGAGCCTTCCACCCTTAAACTAGAAAACGGGAACCATTGTTAGTCCGGAGTACAATTTTTTTTTTAAAAAAATATTATATAAATAAATCTAATCTAAATAATCTAAAAAAAAAATCGTGATATTATTGATTAATTATCACATAAAGGACAAAGAAACATTTGTGACTTAAAATTTTTCATAGTTAGTATCCTTCGCTTCATTCTGGACAAATAAATACTATGTAATAATTAATATTAATTCGTGATTCAGCTACCAATCAGTGAAATTTATTAGTCAAAAATGGGAGAAATTTTGTAAATTACTTATAAAATTTTTTTGAAAGTCCATTTTTGTGATAAGATATCACTAAATTCACGCAACTTTATGAAAATATTATATAATTTATTATAGCAGTAAAACCTCAGTTTTCATATTCACTAAAAATTTCTTCTTGATAAATTTAAAGAAAAAAAGTTTACTCAGTGGAAATTGTAGATTCCTGTTTAGTGCTGATTTTCACTGATTAGTATATGGATCACGAATTAAGTAATATTAATTAATGATAAATGTTAATAATTATAGAACACTTGTATAATATGTAACTTGTGTTATTATAATTTGGATAACTAAAACTATTTGATCTGTTATTTATATATATATTAATAAATATTACTAATTATTACTAATTATTATTAATAAATTATTATATTATTATTTTTATTTCATTTGTTGATCAATACTATATCTGCTATCTAAATTCAAAATCTAAATACAAATCCTAAATTATAATTAGTTTCTTTTGCTGAAACATGTATAATCAATACTTTTTATTAAAATACAGGATTAAATAATATAATAGTCATATATTTCAATATATTTTAATTATATATGTTGCTTAAATTTCAAATTATTTGAAATTTGGGATGTCAAAATATATAAATTACTAGTATTTAGAATTTTGGCAAAAAATACTAATTATAATTTAGAATTTGAAATTTGGAATTTAGAAGTTGTGTATTTGAGATTTTGGCATTTGAATTTTGAATTTAGGTAACAGGTATAATTTTGATCATGGTAATTTTTTTCAGTAATAGCGTTATTAATAGAATTTTGATTTTTGTTTATTCAACAAATGATATCTGACTAAATTTCTAATTTAACTTATATTGTATCTTTAAATTGAATATTACAAGTTTCTTCAAAAGAAATTTTTAAATTTGTAAAACAATTTTATAAGAGTAGAATAAAATTTGGTTAAAGCAATCAAAAGAAAATCTTAATAAATTAAATAAAGACATTATATTAATATTTAAAGAGAATAAATGATATATTTTTTTTAATATTATATATTAATTATAAATTTAATTGATTCTAAAATCACTTTATTAATAGAAAATAAACAAAAAGTAAAGAAGTTTATAACATTTAATATTTATAAAAGATCAAATACTTTTTGAATGTTATTTTTTTGTATTAAATAAAAAGGAGTTTATAAAAAATATAAATTTACAGTAAACTAAACAAATTTACAATTTAATGAATATTTATTTAATAATGAAGAACTTGTTAATATTAAATGTTAATTAAAAAAAAAATTTCAAAAATAAAAACACAAATTTAATTATTAGAATAAAGGACAAAATGTAGAGGTCTATTAGGGTAAAAGTTGAATTTATTTTATATAAATAAATATTTTTTTTAATATTTTAATCTATATAATTATTTTTTAGATAAAATGAAACTTGCATAAATTTGATAAAATCAAACAAAAAATAAGTATTAAATTAACTTGTCAAAATTATTAAAATATTATCTTGGTAGACAAAAAAAATAAACTAAAATTAAATATATTTGATTAGTGAATATTTACAAATTGAAATTTAAAAGAAGAAGAAGAACTGAATCTAGATAATATTAATATTATTAATAATAACAACAATAACAACAACAATAACAACAATAATAATAATGATGATAATAATAATAATGATAATAGAGATAGTGCTTCTCTAGCAGCTATAATAGATTTTGGTCTTTTAATTATTATAGTAATTTAATTTTTTAATTTTAGTAATTAAATAATAATAATATGTAAATAATAAATTAATATATTAAATATTAATATTTTTAAATAGTATAATTTTTTTAGATAATTATATTTGATAGCATAAATGTATTTTTAATAATTTTATTTTTTTATATTAATAACAAATAAAATTATTTTTTTTTATATTAATTACAAATAAAATAATAAATTAAACAAATTTTTTATAAATTACTTTGTAAATTGGAAAGATTAATTACAAATTGTTAAAAATCGAAAAAATTAATTACAAATTATTAAAAATCAAGAAAGTTAAATTATAATTTGCCTTAAAATTGAAAAGTTAATTACAAATTGTTAAAAATCAAGAAAACTAAATTACAATTCGTTTTAAAATTAAAAGGTTAATTATAAATTGCTAAAACAATTAGAAAAACTAATTATAAATTGTTAAAAAAATTAGGAAAACTGATTACAAATTATCAAAAAATTAAGAAGGCTAAATTATAAATTGTCAAAAATCGAAAAGACTAATTACAGATTGTCAAAAAATTGGAAAAGTTAACATATGGGCTGATTGCGAAAGTCTTAAAATTTTAGATCAAGTGATATCTTCTTAGCCAATTATAATTTTATTTATTTTTTTTGAAGAAATTTAAAAATCAAAAAAATCTCAATATTTTATTAAGGAAACTACTTCTCAACTCCTAAATAAAAATATTTGGCACAAAATTTTACATATATTTGTAATTTTTAAAAATATTTTATTAAGTAAATAAGAGTTTAAATATAAATAGACCTGTTAATAAGTACTTGTCAACCCATCAAACCTGACCCTAACCCATCAACCCAACCCTCTTACCCTGCGGAAATTTGTTTTATTTCTTTCTTAAAAAGTTTAATAATGTTATTTTATTTTTATTTTTTCTTTTATTTTGTTTACTTTACTCCAAAAAAACAATTTTACTTAGTATTCAAAATATGTTATCAATAAGTTTTATTAACTTTATTAAGAGGTAAATAAAAAAAATTTTTGTGTAACAGAAAATCAGTCAATTTTTATAATCAGCCAATATGAATAATGTTATTTTATCTTATTTTTTCTTTTATTTTATTTACTTTACTCCAAAAGAACAACTTTACTTAGTAGTCAAAATCTGTTATCAATAAGTTTTATTAACTTTATTAAGAGGTAAATAAAAAAAATTTTTGTGTAACAGAAAATCAGTCAATTTTTATAATCAGCCAATATGAATAATGTTATTTTATCTTATTTTTTCTTTTATTTTATTTACTTTACTCCAAAAGAACAACTTTACTTAGTAGTCAAAATCTGTTATCAATAAGTTTTATTAACTTTATTAAGAGGTAAATAAAAAAAATTTTGTGTAACAGAAAATCAGTTAATTTTTATAATTAGCCAATATGATTACAAAAAAATTAACAAAAAAAATTCTTTCAAATTGACTAACATTTAAAAATCAGTTAAAATTGACTCGGGTGATTTAAAAATCATCAAAAATCATCAAAAATTGATTTAAAATTAGATGATTAATTTTTGACTATTTGACTTGTAAATATTTACAATATTATGTTTTATTAATAAAAATAAAGGTTTTCAGTATTAATAATCTTTGTAAATATTATTTTTATATTGAAGGTATTCAAAAGTTATCAAAGTGAAATATTTCGAAGGCTTATATTTAAAAAAATTTACTAATACTAATTGATGAATTATATAAATAATTTTAATTAGTTAATTTGTTCACATGATTAATAAATATAAAATTATATATATAATACAAGAAAGAAATACAAATATAATTGCAAATATTGTTCTGTTTGAGATATCAGTTATTTTAGTTACTAACTACCAACCTTTTCCTTGTTATTGTCATAATGTCAAATATTCAGTTGTCAAAATTATTGAATTAAGTTAGATATAATTAAAATTAAGAATAATTGAAATTGAGTCAAGGCAAATTTTGATTTTTACTAATAATTAATGCAATTAATTAAGTTAGACACAACTTTTATTTGAAAGTCAGTAGTATGTTGTTTTTGTTATTTTATATTGTATTTATTCCAAATAAAGAATTACGTAATTTTAAATAACCAATTAAGGTTATTTTCAATATCTGACAGATTATTATTATGACATATTAAATTTTATTGGTTGATCCCAAAATTCGTTTACCTATAAAAAATTATTTGCAAAAAAAAATAGTGTTCTTTATTCTCCTTCACATAAGCAAATCGTAATCCTTTTGTTTGTTAACATTTCTTAAGATATTATATTCAAAATATATAGAATGGAAAGTACTTCGAGCCCAATACCGCAATTTACTGAAATCACTCGTCTTAATGTCAAAAGGCTTTCAGAAGACGAAATTATTAAACAAGTACATTCAACGTGTGTTGAACAAGGAATTCCGCTCGTGTTAGAAAATTACCACAAGAAAAGAAGCTTCGACCACAAGCTATTCACTTTTCGTTGGCTAAAATTGAATCAGGGCGACCAAGGTCTGCAACCTATTCTTTACAGTTTATTGAGTGTATTATAAAAAAAAGCAACCTTTAATTGTTTACTTTTTTTTTTGTTATTTTTCAGAAATCGTCGCTCGTGATATGATCTCTAATACCGACGAACCTATGATTTTGTCAGATTATATAGATTATGTTGAGGACGCTGTAAATAGTCTAATACCGCCGGACCAGATTTTATATGGTAAAGATATAATATGTCCAAAGCCGTGGAAAGATTATGTTGCTAACTTCTTACCGAGCTATTTTAAATACAATGGCAATAATGATTTGATGTGTAAGTATTCTATAACTAATATTGATAATTTATATCGACCGAGAGATTATTTGAGACTATTCAGATATATTGAAGGAGATATATCTTGAGACATTTGAGATTTCCTATTTATCTTTTTATTAATAATTTATTGATAATTTATTTATAACCATTTATATCCCGTACGTCCTTTTAGCGAATTTGGCTCCAGAACTTAGAGCCGACAATTTAATGATTTATCTTGGGTTCGGGGGAACCAAGTGAGTATTAAAATATAAATAATTGTAATGAGCTTATATGGAATTATAATAACTTTGTTATCGGTAGAACGCCTCTACATAAGGATATGTGCGCCTCGTTCGGTCATAATTTGATGGTCTATGCCGATGAAGGTACAATCGCTTACTTATTTTTGAGATATTTTTCTTTTATTTATTTATTTTTTTTTAACTTAATAAATGAATTTTAGATACATGGTCCACTTGGTACATGGTAGGCCGTGAAGATAAGGAAAAGATGACGGCCCTTGTTCGGGAAGCTAATCAAAATATTGACCTCGAGAATTACTATGTGCAGCCCAGTCAATTGGCACAGGCTGGATTCACTGTCTACCGAACCGAACAACGGATCGGCGACTTTGTGCTTGTGCCTTCAGAGTGCTGCCACGAAGTGTTGAATGAGGTTTGAAAATATATCTATATAATATCTATTTATTATATTTAATTATTTATAATATTTATCTATTTATAGGGGGGCAGCAGTATCAAAGTCTCCTGGAACAGAGTGACTCCTTATTCAGTGGCCTTGGCAATGATTGGCTCATTGCCAAGTTACCACAGGTAAGAATGAATCAATAAAATGGTGATATTTAAATAATAATTATCAATTTTAAAAACTAAACATTTATTTATTGTCATTTATTGTCATTAATGTTATTTATTGTTATTTTCTGTTATCTTTTGTTATCTGTTGTTATATATTGCTATAGTGTACTACGACCTGAAGCATATCAAATTAAGCGGGTCGTGCACGAGAGCATCACTAAGTGGTATGACGCCCTTGCACGAAGCTCTAGCCGAACGAAGCTAAATTGCGAGTTCGTCACTAAGATGGAGGCTCCGGGTCGAGACCTCCAAGCAGAATTTAAATTATTAATAAACGCGTATAAAACATTTTTGGAACAAGAATGGGTCGCGAGTAGCAAATGGGATGAATCAATCCGCATACCCAAAGTAAGTTATAAATTTAATAATCATGATAAATTATATTATTATATTATTATAATTATTTAATTGACCTTTTGTTTTTTATTTTTCAAGACTTTTGATAATAAGATGCATTTGTCGTGTGACTTCTGTCACTGTGATATATGGAACCGTCATTTGCATTGTTACAAATGTGTAACCGAGATAGGTCCCGCTTATGACATTTGCCTAAATTGTTATCGTAATGGTCGAGGCTGTACACATCCGTTAACGTTACGTGACGGATATAAAATGAAAAGATTAATAAATATCTATACCCAATCAAGGAAAATGTATATTAAGAAGATTAAGAAGGATCCGGAGCTCAGAGATCTGGAAGAATCTACGGAGTAACTATCATTTTATCATTTATAATTCTTTATTGTTAATTTTATACATTATATAATTCATTATTTTTTTTCTTGCGATAAATTTATAAAATTAGGTCTGCTGGTTCATTAGCATATGGCAGATGGAAGGTTTCGCGGGCATTGGCGAAAGAGGAGAAAATGGAGCTTCACAATGAATTTCCTCAACAACATTATATGGAACCGTACAGACCTATTCCTCGTAAAGATCCTTTGAAAGAAAAATTGAAGAAAAAACTTAAGTCAGGAAAGCGAAAGCACAAAGGGAAGAGGAGACCCCCATCCCGTAAGAAAATTAAATCAGGTGATGGCAATTTGGAAATTCTTGATAATTCGAGTTCCATAAGTACAATAAGTTCAAAGACAGAATCAACAATTAATGGCGAACAACTTAGAGTCAGAAAGGAAATAACGAAAGAAGAACCCGAACGAACAGATAAGACCGATGATGGCTCTAATCATGAATTGAACAATCGAAACGATATGGTAATTACTGAAAATATTTGAAAGTTGATTTGTCTTTAGTTTATACTAAATATATTAATTTGCATTTATTTTTTATAGTTGAGGACAGTCCGAGATTTCTTCTTTATTGACTCGGTGTTAGGAATATTTTTAAATCAAAATCAAAATGATCATCAATGAAGTGAGATATCTTTTTATAGGCTCGGTATTAGGGGCATATTTTTAAATCAATGTGATCAATAATTAGCATCCGGTTGAAGATCTTTCTTTATTGGTTCGATATTTTTGACGCAAAATAACATCAATTAGTTAAAGATAGTCCGAGATCTTTTCTTGACTGACTTGGTATTAAGAATATTTCAAAACCAAAATTAGCCGCAATAACAGTAACATCAATTAGTTCCCGAGAAAATTTCCTTATTGGCTTGGTATTAAGAATATTTTTAACCCAAAATTAGCAGCAATAATAGCAACATCAATTAGTTAAAAGAACTTTTCTTTATTAACTCGGTACTAGGTATATTTTAAAACCAATGTGATCAGCAACAAATCATAACATCGAGTTAAAGATTTCAGACAAACAGTCCAAGATCTCTTTATTGGTTCTTTATTGATTCAGAACTATGCTATGAATATTTGCTATGAATATTTGATCAGTAACAAACAGTCCGAGATCTTTTCTTATTAACTTTGATACTAAAATCAAAATAATCAAAATGGACGGTGTTCGCCCAAACTCACTGTAAATATATATATATATTAATATCAACATAAGTAGATTATCTACATATCATGTAAATTGTCAACATAAATGTATTTTTTGGATTCATTATAAATGTGCATAATAAACAAGGTTAAAGGAATAAAAAAAATTTTCTTTGTCCTAAATTAAAAGTATTTGTTAAAAAAAAAAAAAATCAAAAATTATATGATATATTTAAATTTGAGATTCAATAATTCAATAATTTTGGTATTGAGCAGAGATCAATAAAAATCAAATAAATATTAAACTTATAATAGAAACTTTTATATAAATATAAAATTAAATTTTTAAATATTAAGGATTTCGCATTGGTATGGGGTTGATTTTAGGATTAGTTCAAGGGCAAAAATTTGTCATCTATTATCTGACGCTCGCCCTAATATTAACAAATTATCAGCCTGAATTTTTATATCAATCACTTACAATATAAAAATTTGATAATAATAGGAAAAATAATAATCATTGATTTTTTCAATTACAAATTTTAATTACAAATATAATTAGATAATATATTTTTTTTGTAAAAATGGAAATGATATATTGATACTAAAGAATGTTTTTTTGATCAACATGTAATCTCACAAATTTGTGATTACTACTTTAATTTACATATAAAACGCGTAAGTGTATTTATAGTTGTTATCTAATTTAGTATATTTGTTTGTTTCGTGCATCGCATTTCGTGTTTCATGTATTCATTGCATATATTAATGACTATAAAAATTATAAAAAGGGTATTATTTCACGTGCCTCAAAAGCAAATCGAAAGAAAATCGAAAGAATCGCGTATTTTTTTTGCGTTGCGTACTTTTTTTTTTTTTTACAAAAAAAAACGCAAACAAACCATGTGATAAAAATGTATAATTTTGTACCACCATTGTGTCACTATATTTCTACATAAAGAATTTATGATGATTCAATCCTAATGAGCAAGTATTATAACTCTCTTCTTTTCTAAAGCTTGGAGTAAGTTTTTTTTTGTAAAGTTCGGGTTTAAAAAAAAGAACTTGATATTNTAATATATTTTTTTTGTAAAAATGGAAATGATATATTGATACTAAAGAATGTTTTTTTGATCAACATGTAATCTCACAAATTTGTGATTACTACTTTAATTTACATATAAAACGCGTAAGTGTATTTATAGTTGTTATCTAATTTAGTATATTTGTTTGTTTCGTGCATCGCATTTCGTGTTTCATGTATTCATTGCATATATTAATGACTATAAAAATTATAAAAAGGGTATTATTTCACGTGCCTCAAAAGCAAATCGAAAGAAAATCGAAAGAATCGCGTATTTTTTTTGCGTTGCGTACTTTTTTTTTTTTTTACAAAAAAAAACGCAAACAAACCATGTGATAAAAATGTATAATTTTGTACCACCATTGTGTCACTATATTTCTACATAAAGAATTTATGATGATTCAATCCTAATGAGCAAGTATTATAACTCTCTTCTTTTCTAAAGCTTGGAGTAAGTTTTTTTTTGTAAAGTTCGGGTTTAAAAAAAAGAACTTGATATTAAATAATAGTAGTGAATTTGTTTAATTTCCATGAGTGTATAATATATCTCACTTATATAAATATATTTTCATTTTAAGAATATTAGGAGATTTGAGATTTTTTTTTAAAAAAAAAACTTCTTGTACTACTACTCTTCTCTTGAAAACTTGCCTTAGACTATTTCAACAACTTAAGATTTAACTCATTATTATTAATTAAGAATTATATCGGTCACCTATATTAATTGATCTTTTTGATTAATAATTATAATAAAGAAAAATCTTTCGAAGATGATTACTAAAGCACATCGAGTTAGAAAAAGAACTCAACCAAATTCAAGTAGGGCAAATGTAGCAACAACATCGTCTCATAGAAAAGGGCGTAATAACAATAACAATAACAATAACAATAATAATAATAATAATAATAATAATAATGATAATA
>PQFF01000076.1:3321-55375 GCA_003547095.1 Diversispora epigaea | reverse complement strand
ATAATAATAATAATAATAATAATAATAATAATAATAATAATAATAATAATAATAATAATAATAATAATAGTAATAATAATAAAAATAACAATAAAAATAAAAATAAAAATAATAATAATAATAATAATAATAATTTGAGGGATAGTGATTTCTCAGATTCGGAGGTAATCATTTGATTTTTTTTAATTTTAATTTTGTGCATATAAAATTAAAATTGTGCTAATCATCACATGATTTGAATGATTTGATAATCTGTAGCTTCAATTTACATAATTTAATTTAAATTTAATTTAAAATTCTATTTATAGAACGATGAAATAAAGAGAAGAGATCAAGAAGAATCTGAAATTAATTCAGAATCCGAAACAGCTAAATCTATGTCCGTGTCATCATCATCATCATCATCAAATGAAAGCACGACTATGCTAACACGGTCAAGAAGGAAAGTAAAAGCAATTAATTATTCTGATGAACATTATTATGCAAGTCGTGGAGTGACTGAAGATGCGAAAAGAAAGAAAAAAGATTCTTTAGATGATGAAAAGAAAAAAAAGATACTCAAAGTTTCTAGTTTTGTTGTTGATCGTCATAAGAATTCGGATTCAGATGAAGGAGGGGAAGAAGATGATGAAGAAGGTGATGAAGAAGATGAAGATTTTGATGAAGATTCTGAAATAGAACATAATATAAGAACGCGATCACAAATAAACAATGCAAATAAAAAAAATAAAAAGCGAGCTAAAATGGAAATGAGCGAAAGTAGTACAATAGAATCAGAAAGTAGTAGTAGTAGTAGTAGTAGTAGTAGTAGTAGTAGTGATGTACAAACTGGACGAAGAAGTCAACGTATAAAAAGAAATATTAAAAATAAAAAACGATCAGTTTATTATGAAGTTTCTGATAATGAAGAAGAATTTATGCAAATTTCGGATATCGGAAAATCAGAAAAAAATCCCGAAAAACCACCGGTTAAAAGACAAGTAATTCGAGATGTTTTAGTCGTACTTAAAATACCGATTAGAAAATATTCTAAAAAATTTATTGAAGCTCATTTATCTTGGTGTACTAAATGTGGAAATGAACCAAATAAATCTGTAACTGTTTATTGTGAAACTTGTTCATTTACTTTTCATAATGAATGTTTCCCTAAACCTAAGAAACATATTGAAATTATTCAATGCAAGCAATGTCTATCGTCAAATTCTAATTGTATTGAATGTAGAATGAAAGGGTTGACTTCGGGTGATGATAATAATAGCGATAATAATATTATTATTATTAGAGATGCGGAAGCTGCTACTAACAAAAAAAGCGAAGTAAATGATATTAAAGACATTAATTTACAACAATCTGCTATACAAGATACACAGAATACAGAAAATAAACAAATAGATGAAGTGAATTCTAAAGAAAATTTAGAAAAGCAATATAAAATAGATAAAATGCAAGAAGATAATATTAAAGAAGTTTTTTCATCATCATCAGCATCTAAATCGACTACACAATCAACCACACAATCAACCATACAATCAACCATCCAATCAACCATACAACCAACTATCAATGTTGATAATGTATTATTTAGATGTACACGTTGTTTACTTGGCATACACTCACGTTGTTTACCTTCAAAATATAATAAACAAAGTTTTAAAGAGAAAATGGAATATTATCAATCAGAATGGACATGTCATTTTTGTCGTAAATGGCAATATAATATTGATAAAATTTTAACTTTTAGATATAAATTTATAGAAGTTGATAATAATGAAAATAAAGAAACCAAAGAAACTAAAGAATCTGCTGATGCTGCGATGGAAATAGATAATAAGAAAGAAGAAGAAAATGTAGTAGTAAATTCATCTTCTCCAAATAATCAAAATACCGAACACACAGAACTTGAATTTCGAGAATATTTAGTAAAATTTGAAGATTTATCATATCGTAATGTCGATTGGGTACCTGAAGAATGGTTAAAAGGTGTAGCATCAATAAAATATAGAAATTTTATTAAATTAGAACCTGAACCATTACCTATAGAAAATGTAATTCATAAAGATTGGACTAAAGTTGATCGAGTTTTGGATGTTGAATATCGAGATGGGTCAACTCTACGTGATCTTTTAAATAGAGTTACTTTCAAGAAAAAGAGTAAAAGGCCTAGAGAAAAAACTAAAATTAAAAGTGCACTTATTAAATGGAAAGGAATAAAATATAGTGAATGTTTGTATTTATAATTTATTTTATAATTTATTTATTATTTAATTTAATTTATTTATTTATAATTTATAATTTATAATTTATAATATTTTAAAATTTATAATATTTTAAAATTTACGATTTATATAGCAAATTGGGAAGATATTGATGACCTTGATTCACTTGAACTCAAAGATGCACTTGAAACACGTATCAATGCATATAATATTGAACCAGTAGATGAAGTTAGGGATATCGAATTTGTAGAAATTACCAAACAACCTAATTATCTTGAACATCCCAAATATACGAAAAGCCCTTTTAGTCGTAAAAATCCTAATCCTAAATATGAAAATAAGTTAAAGAAATATCAATTGGATGGATTAAAGTAATATTTTTATATTTTTATATTTTTATATTTTTAGGTTTTAATAATTTCTTTTAATATTTTTTTTTATCATATAAATTTTTTAGCTGGTTGAGACATAATTGGTGTAATGGAACTTCTTGTATACTTGCTGATGATATGGGATTAGGTAAAATTAATATATTATAATAATAATAATAATAATAATAATAATAGTAATAATAATAATAATAATAATAATAATAATAATAATAATAATAANTAACTCTCTTCTTTTCTAAAGCTTGGAGTAAGTTTTTTTTTGTAAAGTTCGGGTTTAAAAAAAAGAACTTGATATTAAATAATAGTAGTGAATTTGTTTAATTTCCATGAGTGTATAATATATCTCACTTATATAAATATATTTTCATTTTAAGAATATTAGGAGATTTGAGATTTTTTTTTAAAAAAAAAACTTCTTGTACTACTACTCTTCTCTTGAAAACTTGCCTTAGACTATTTCAACAACTTAAGATTTAACTCATTATTATTAATTAAGAATTATATCGGTCACCTATATTAATTGATCTTTTTGATTAATAATTATAATAAAGAAAAATCTTTCGAAGATGATTACTAAAGCACATCGAGTTAGAAAAAGAACTCAACCAAATTCAAGTAGGGCAAATGTAGCAACAACATCGTCTCATAGAAAAGGGCGTAATAACAATAACAATAACAATAACAATAATAATAATAATAATAATAATAATAATAATAATAATGATAATAATAATAATAATAATAATAATAATAATAATAATAATGATAATATATTATGGAAAATAATTAATAATAAATAATTAATAATTAATTAATTATATATTTTAATTATAGGTAAAACAATTCAAATAATATCCTTTATTATGTATTTATACAAAGAAAAATCACGACATCCATTTATTATCGTTGCACCTAAATCCACAACCGCGGGATGGGTACGAGAATTTAAACGATGGGCAAATGAATTGGTGGTAGTGGAATTTCACGGAGAAGGAGATTCATGTCAATTAGTAGCGGATTATGAAATGTATCCAGATAGTGATAGTTTGAAATGTCATGTGGTAGTTACCACAGCTGAAGCAATTGCAATTTATCCTTCATTATTTTCGCGAGTTCCATTTTGGGAAGTTTTAATCGTGGACGAAGCACATAGTTTAAAAGCGGGAGAAACTACTCAATTGTTTAGAAATTTGAATAAAAAATTAAATGTTTATTTTAAAGTGTTGCTTACTGGTATTTTATCGATTTTATTTATTATTTATATTTTATTTATTGTTTATATTTTATTTATTGTTTATATTTTATTTATTGTTTATATTTTATTTATTATATTTTATTTATTATTTATTATCTTAATTTAATATATTTAACTTATTTTATTTTATTAGGAACACCTTTAATGAATAAAATAGATGAACTTTTTAATTTGTTACATTTCTTGGGTCATAAAGAATTTTCCAAACCTAAAGAATTAGCAGAAGAATATCAAGGACTTCCTTCAGTAGAACAATTACCTGCTTTACATAAATTACTTAAACGATATTTTCTAAGAAGGACCAAGAATCAAGTTGATTTAGGTCTTCCTCCTATGGTGAATAATAATAATAATAATAATAATAATAATAATAATAATAATTAATTAATTGAAATTAATAATAATAATAATAATAATAATAACAATAATAATAATAATAATTTAATTATTTATTTATTTAAAGGATGATGTTATAGTACGAGTTAGTATGACACCACTTCAAAAAAGAATTTACAAAGAAACTTTTGAAAAAAATGCTGAATTTTTACGTCGAGTAGCTAAATCTCGTACCAGGTCAACAGGATTTTCCAATATATTAATGACATTACGACAAATTGTTTCACATCCTTATTTAATTAATCGAGAAGAAGAAAATCTTAATGAAGAAGAACGATGTAAAATGTTGGTCGAATCAAGTGGAAAACTTATTCTTTTAAAGGACATGTTAAAGAAATTATATGAAACTGGGCATAAAGTTCTCGTATTTTCCCAGTTTTTAGACATGTTATCAATATTAGAAGAAGTTTGTGAAGATAATGGTTATATTTATGCTAAACTTGTAATTAAATATTTATATTTATATTAATATTATATTTATATTTATATATTCATACTTTTATTTTTATTATTATATTTATTTATTTATGTTTATTATGTTTTTTGTATTAATTTAGGATGGTTCAACTTCACATGAAGTGAGACAAAAAAATATTTCAGCATTTCAAGCACCCGGTTCTAATATTTTCATATTTTTATTATCTACTCGAGCGGGTGGAGTAGGATTAAATTTGAGTAAGCGAAAGTTCAATTTAAATTATTTAAACTATTAAATGTAAATTAATTATTAATTATTAATTAATTATTAATTATTAATTTTTAATTATTATTAAGTGGCTGCGGATACAGTTTTTATTCTTGATCCAGATTTTAATCCACACCAAGATCTTCAAGCTTTAAGTCGTGTACATAGAATTGGTCAAACTAAGGTAATAAATTATGTTTTATGCTTTATTCTCCCATAATGATCACCCATAATGATCTCACATATTTTTATTCTCTCATTTTCTTATTTTCTCATTTTCTCATAATAATAATAATTTTTATTTTTTAGCCTGTTAAAATATTTCGATTTGTGACACAATTTTCTGTTGAAGAACGAATTGTTGAAAAAGGAAAACTTAAATTAGCTAGAACTGAGTTAGTAGTAGAAAAAATGGACGATGAAGTTCTTAATGTAGAAGAAGTAGATGATATTATAAGATGTGGAGTTCAAGCATTATTTAGTGAAGATTCAAATGTTAAACCAGTTGGACATTATACAGAAGAAGCAATTGAAAAATTATTAGATCGAAGTCAAATGAGAGTAGAGAAAAAAGATACCGAAACAAATAGTTTAACAGGGTTTGCATTTGCAAGAATTTGGGATAGTGAAAATCAAGTTATTTTAGAAGAACAAATAAAAAGTGATAATTCAACAATAAATTCAACTAATGGTACAACGGAAACAAAAGATTTTTGGGCTAAACTTTTAGCACATGTTGATACTGCTTCAAAATTAGATGAAAACATGTTGGGAAAAGGAGCTAGAAATAGAAAGAAAGTTGTAAGTATTAAATTATTTACGTTTATTAATTAAAGTTTATTAGAATTAATTAATTAATTAAGGTTTGTTAACGAATGAAATTATTTTTCAGGATTATTATGAAGGAGATCATCTTACACCTAGAAGACCGAAAGGAAAGAAAAAAATTACATTGGATCCAGATTTTATTCCAGTTGAAGTTGCTGATTCTATATCATCATCATCTAGTAGTGATGATGAATTAGTTGAAGAATCAATTGATTTTGATGGTGATGATAATGATCAAAAACGAAGAGTTAAAAATGGAGGAGGTAGTGAAATAATTTTAGATTTACCACCATCACCATCATCATCATCATCATTAATGATATCATCAGCATTACCACCAGCATTACCACCACCAACATTACCAACAACATTACCACCAACTTTACCACCAGCAGTAGGTTCAGTGAATGATAATTTATTAATAAATTCGTCATCATCATCATCATCATCATCGTCATATAATTATCCACCAAATGTTAATTCTCATGTTTATTATGGAATACCAACAAATACCGAATATATGTATTATAATTATCATCAACATCTTACTCCACAAAATTATTATAATCAAACAATGTATGGAAATTTTAATTATACTTTCCCTACTGCTATGCCATCATCACTTAATCAACATACTCAACATACTCAACATACTCAACATACTCAACACAATCCACATAATAACAATAATATAAGTAATGTAAATATACCTAATAATAATAATAATAATAATAATAATAATAATAATAATAATAATAATAATAATAATAACAATAATAACAACAACAACAACAAGAATAATAATAGTAGTAATAATAATAATAATAATAATAATAATAATAATCTAAAATCCATATCAACTCATCCCAATAATAATAATGGTGGAAGTTCCATCATAATAACGTCGAACTCAAGTGAAAATTCTCGAAAAATCAATGTAAATGGTGGCAATTCTGGGGTTGATGGTGGCGATACTTATAATAATAATCGTCATCGTGCAACTGCAACATCGTCTTCGTCGTCAGCAGCATTTATTATTCCTCAGGCATATTATTATCAATCGCACCTATCACCAAGACAACAAATAGTAGTTATATCAGATGATGATGATAACAATAATAATAAATTAACGACAATAAATTCCCATATCAATAAACGAGACAAACAGAACAAACAAGAGCACAATAACAATAAACAAGATAATAAGCAAGATAATAAACAAGATAATAAACAAGATAATAAACAGGATAATAATAAACACGAAAAGAAGAAAGAAAAGAATAATTTAGAAGCAATAAAGAAAATTATGTCCGAACAAGAAGACTTTAAAAAACGGGAAGAATTAATTAATAATTATAAAAGTTGTTTTGATCAATTACAAATTAGTACTGAAGATTTCAAGAAAAGATTACGATCATTAAATAGAGTTTATAAAGAATTACAGAGGTTGGGTTTTGATATTGAAACATATATTCACAAACAAAATGAAAAGAAATTAATTAATCAGAAATTAATGGATGAATTTAGAAGAGTGTTAAAACTTTTAAATCACTCTAAATGATAAATATTGAATTCTTTAAAAATAAACCACTTATTAGTTATAAAATTGATAATCGCAATAATAATCATAATCATTATATACACGTGAAAGGTAAATACTATACTAAATGTTAAATTTTTTAAATTTGACTTGTAAAAAATAATTAATAGATATAAATATTATAAATATTATAAATATATTGCATACTTTATCATAATAACCTTTTTATATAAATCGAAGAATTAATAAAATAATTACTTATTTCCTTTTCGGGAAAACAATGCGACTTTTTCCTATTTGGAAGATTATCAATGCTAATGCTAAATAAAATAATATTTTCCATTAAAAATTTACAATTGTATATTTTCTTAATATTTGGACTCTATTATCATCAATTTTTAAACTCCCTCAATTTTCAACTTATGGTCGATTAATTGTATTAATTGTGAATCCAGACTCGCGATTCCTGTCCCTAGCCACAAATACAAATTTTTTATTATAACAAAATTACCACTTATCTCACTTTTCTGTTATTATTATAATAAAAGAATGTATACAAATTTTAAATTATTCAAGATTCAGAATAAAGATATAACAATTTTATTTACCGATTTAGTGCAATTTTTATCTGATTCATTGTTGAGAGAAACTTTGTTTAAACAAGCAAATTCTTTAGAGCATTGATCAAAGTGAAAAAGTGAAAAAGTCAGAGTAAAACAACTTTAAATATAGAAAATTTAAATCACTTTATATTTTAGTGAGAACAAAGTGATAAATGCCAAACCATTTTATTCTTTTTAAATAATAGAAAAATGAAAAGCATAAATTAATATAAGAAGTTTCTAGGAGTGAAATTATATTTAGAATGTGTTTGTTTAACAAGAAACAAGGTTAAGAGGTGAAAAGAATGCAACTCTTCCTATTTGGGAGAAGACGTAGATTCGTCAGCTCGAAATTAAATAAATAAAACTTAACAAATACACTCGAGATTTTATTTTAATAAAAAAATTTTAATGATTCTATACTTAGTGCTTAATAATAAAAAAATAAAAATATATAAATTAAATATAAGTAAATAATTATGATGAATATAATATAAAATATAATTGATATTTACCAGCACTTATTTGATAAAAGATTCTGTTAATTCTTCAAGTTTTTTTTTTTCAAAAATTTTCAAAATTTTCACCATTTTAGGTTTTGAAAGATTTTAAAAATCGAGATTGCAGATGTGTTTTATAATTTGTTGGAGTTGTAGGGTTGTTTAATTATTAGAAAATTCTTCAGCTTCTTTAATTTGAATTGCAATTTCTCTAGTATTATCATAATGATTATTATAGTATCAATCCAACTCTTTCTTTAATTCTTTAAAGACGAAGATCTTTTGTAATTCCAAAAGGTATAATTGATGAAGCACTAAGAAAATTTTCTCTCATGTGAATTGTTATCTAAATAACATCTTTTTTCAAATTATAATTAATATATTATATATTTTATGTATTTTCAAATAAAATTCAATATTAATTATATTAATTTAAAATATTAATTTATATCTACAATGTTACCCTACTGTTATCCAATCATCATCTAATCAACATAACAATAAACATGAAAAGAAGAAAGAAAAGAATAATTTAGAAGCAATAAAGATAATTATGTCCAAGCAGGAAGACTTTTAAAAAACGGGAAGAATTAATTAATAATTATAAAAGTTGTTTTGATTAGTGCTGAAGATTTCAAGAAAAGATTACGCTCATTAAATAGAGATAGAGTATATAAGAATTACAGAGGTTGGGTTTTGATATCGAAACATATAAACAAGATGAAAAGAAATTAATGGGAAGTGTTAAAACTTAAAATACTAAATATTAAAATTTCCGAATTTCTGACTTGTAAAAAAATAAATATATTATACTTGACTACGATTATTTTAATAATCTTTTGAATAAAATCGAAGAATTAATTACTCATTTCCTTTTCGGGAATAGAATGCAGCTTTTCCTATTGGGGAAAAGACGTTATCGGCTCGAAATTAAAATAAATAAATTATTACTAATACAAATTAAAAATTTAAAACTGACTGTATATTTTCTTTTTTGATTTTTATCATTAACATGGATTAAGTCACAAATTTTTTATTATAGAAAAATCACCACTTATCTAACTTATCTTTTATTATTATGTTATTACAAATTTTTCAAATTTTAAATTATTCAAAATTTAAAGATTTATTATTTACCGATTTGCATCACTAGAAATTTTTATGATTCATTGCCGAGAGAAACTTTGGTTTAAATTCTTTAGAGCATTAATTAAAGTGAAAAAGTGAGTGAGGCAAGTCCAAATTTAGAAAATACAGATCACTTTGTATTTTGTAATCCAAATTATGATAGATTAAGAATTTTCACAAAAGAAAGAAATTTCTAAGAGGGAAATGATATTTAGAATACGTTAGTTTAACAAGAAACATGCAAGGTTAAGAAATAAAGCCACATTGTATTATAAAAATCAAATCTCTAAAACTTTTATTTTCCAAAGGTAACATTGAAGAACTGTCATTAAATAATAATTAATTAGTTAACTAATATATATATATATATATCAAATTTTATTTATCTGAAAAGAATGATTTCTTATATATTAAAAGAATTAAAAAAAATCATTAGTACAATTTTTTTTTTTTTTAATTTAACATCAAATCATCAAAAAGTGAAAAGGGAATTCCCAATTAATTATTTCTTTCTTTTATAAAGTAAAAGTTAATGCTGATGCAATAAATTTTTTATAACAAATTTAACAGTACAATTTAAAGGAAAAAATGGATAAACCAACTTTAAATTTTTCAATTTAAAAATATTCTCATCATGAGAATAATGAGAAAGATGGATGGTAAAGTGTTAAATACTCGACCTTATTTGGTATTTAGTTTTATTTTTAGATTTATATTTTAACGAAAATTTTTAGAAAGAAATACAAGTAAAGAAGAATATTTTCATTGAAGAAGTCTTAATTTAATATTTAGTATGATGGTGAAACAATTAATATTGGAAAGATGTATAGGCATAGGAATTTAATTAATATTTCTATTTTTCTATTTTTTCTATTTTGTGAATTCAATAATAATAATATCTTGCAATATCATCTGATATCATCTGATATATATTTTTATTTCTATAAAATAATGTTATCGAAGAAAGCATCTCTATCTCTCTCTATTTTTTAATATTGAATATTTTATTGAAGTTTAAAAGCTTATTTTAACTTGATAAGCATATATCGACATATTGTATCGAAGATATAAGAATAATAATTCCGATAATAACAACTACAATAATAATAATAAAATCTAGTTATTATGATGATAAAATTCAATATTAAAAACTTCAATAAATGATTATTTTTTATTCCTTTTTTGGAAAAGAATGCAGCATTTTCCTATTTCAGAAAAGGATGTCTAATAGTGTTTAAATATATTTGGTTCAGCTATTAAAATAAAATTTGTTTATTTAATAAAAAAATCTTAATTCAAACTAAGTTATTTGAATTCATATAATAATTTCATACTTTATAAATACTGCTTTATAATTTAATAATTAAGTAAAATATAAATAAATAAAAAATAAACATTAAAATAAAATTTATAAATAATCATCATCGCCTAATTAAATCAATATAATTAATTAATTACGAAATGAAAAAATGAATATAATATAAAAGATAATAAATACTTACTAGAATTTATTTGATAAAAAGATTTTGTTAATTCCTCAAGTTTAATTTCAAAATTTTCTTCATTTTTAGGCTTTGGAAGATTTGAAAAATTGAGAAATCTACTGGTATAAATTGCTTGTGGATGTGTTTTATAATTCATCGGAGTTGTAGTTGTTTGATTTTTGGAAAATTCTTCAGCTTCTTTAATTTGAATTGTAATTTCATTATTATTATTTTTACCATATTCCCAATAATTCCAATAGTATTTAGTCAACTCTTTACATAATTCTTTAAAAGTGGGTCGATGTGTAATTCGAGCGTCCCAACATCGCATGATTATTTGTGTGATTAATTTAGGTGTGTGAAATGGAATTTTCGGTCGAAATCCATTACATATTTTAAAAGCCAACTCTTTATCATGCGGCACATCGTAATACGGGGGAAGTCCAGTGATGATTTCGTAAGCAACAAATGCAAATGAATAAATATCAGCAGCCTTTGTATATTCTTCCCCACTTAATACTTCAGGAGATATATAGGGTAATACTCCTGAAATGGTATTCTTTTGGAAAATTTTTCTGTTTTCCGTAATTAATTTACTCAATCCAAAATCTGTTATATGTATTTCAAAATAACCTTTTAAAATATTTCCAGGATGAAAATCACGATGAACTATATCTAATTGGTGGATTCCTGAAAATTCTCCAGCTATATTGGATAAATGTTCTAATTTTCTACCCCAATCGAGATTATTATTATTTAAAAAATTTCTAAGACTTCCGCCTTTATAATAATATAATACCATCATATATTCGTGAGTTTCAGGATCTTTTGTAATTCCATAAAGTGTAATTGATGAAATTTTAGCATTTATTCTCGAGAGAATTGCCATCTAAATAAAATATTTTTTAAATTATAATTAATATTTTATATTTTTCAAATAAATTCATATCAATTATATTAATTTAAATATTACTTTACCTCATTTAAAAAATCTTCATTTATATATACAATATCATTAAACTTTTTTAATACCACTTCAAGTTGGCCCCATCTTTCCCATTGCTGATTTTCAATATCCCAATCTCGAATCTTTCCATCAACCCAAATAGAATAATAAATAGTACCATAGCCACCTTTTGCTATTTGTTTAATATCTTGAAATCTATTATAAGGTATCCATTCTATTAATGTTCTATAATCAGCTTTTAGTTGAATATCTTGAATAAATTTATTTATTGTATCATTTCCACTTGTCCATTTATCAAAATCATTTTTGAACCGTGTTGAGTTGCACGGTTTACACCAGTGACCTTTATATTCTTTATTGCATTCTGAGCATACTTCAAACATTTTTTGTTCGCTTTAAAGTAGAAGTTTATTAAAAAAAAATAAATAAATTTGTATCAGAATTGAATTTTCATATTTATCCCAATTATACTCATAAGATTTTTTTTACAAATGATTAAATGATGTAAAAGGTAATTTTTTTGGACTTTGGAGATTGTATTCCTTTACCAATCGGAGTTGTTATTCCACATGACCGAAATTTAGCAACTCAACTTTAAGAATTTTCTGTTAAACAGGTACAACAACATTATAAATTAAATTTCACGTTTAGATGTATTGTCGCGGTCTGCGCAGAACAATATGAAAGTTACGTCAATCAGTCTCACTAAACTTAGACGAATCACACGATAATTCAATATATTTTACTAACACACTTTTCCTTGTGCGCAATATCACGAAACACAGTAAGATCAGGCTACTAACAATCACAAACAATGCAATTACGTGTAATATCTGAAGGTATGATAAGTAAGTGGAGTAAAAGAATCTTTTACTAACTACTTTGTACACTGCCGAAATTTAATAGACTTTTTGAAGTAACTTGCAAAGAAATATAAAGTAGTTTATTATAAAGATTTATTACAGAAATACAACAATAGAGATATATTACTACTTTGGCGTATCTTATCCCTATTGCTATACGAAATTATTTATTATTATTATTATTTATTACAAAATCATTTGTTATTAGGATTATTTCGAAACTATTTGTTATTACTAAGATTATTGAGAAATTATTTATTAATTTTTAATATGAATAAAGAAAAAAGTTTTCCGAGAAGAGGAATCTCTCTTTCTTTTCCCCAACCGCAGCTATTTTTATATTTTCTCTTCTTGTTTTCCTTCATCCTCCGTACACGTTCTTTGTACCAGGATGAACAAATAGTTATCTTGGATGAAGGATGACACACCAGGATAATTTACCCCCGTGACTTTTGTCCTCTTCGTGCCACCTCAGTATAAAAACAAAAATTTTCTGAATTGATGAATATTATTGCATACTTTATTATAATAATCATAATAGCCTTTTTTGGTATAAATCGAAGAATTAATAAAATAATTATTAAATATTTCCCTTCCCGGGAAAAGAATGAAGACGTACAGTAGATTTATTATAAATGCTAGTGTTTTATGCTCGGAATTAAAATAAGCTTAGTCAGCTTGGTTTATAAAATTTATTAAACGTAATTTGCAAAAATGTTTGATTTAACAAAATACACTCAATTATATAAAAATTGTTTAATAAAAAATTTTAATTACTTAACATTAATAATTTAATAAT
This sequence comes from Diversispora epigaea, assembly GCA_003547095.1. Lineage (NCBI taxonomy): Eukaryota > Fungi > Glomeromycota > Glomeromycetes > Diversisporales > Diversisporaceae > Diversispora > Diversispora epigaea. The sequence continues at coordinate 41,720 of PQFF01000076.1, read as the reverse complement.
TTGTGATATTGTGACATGTGATTGTTATCTAACAATCGTTTCTATCTATCTTAATAATCTTAAAGTATAAGAGAAAAACTTAACCCTAACCCTAGGTTCAGAACCATACAGTTAATGAATTTTTTTTATTGGTTACTTTCAAACTTACACTCAAAATATTTTTTATTATATTGTGATTATATTTTATAAAAAAGAATTTTTTATCAGTATTAAGGTGTGTTTTCAACTCTCCAATGTCCCACTTAAAAACAAGTTAAAAAAAATTATTGAAAGAACAATCTTGCTAGTGGGCAGAACAGAACAGGTAACGGCGGATCAGAATGTGATTAGTAATACCAAAAAATTTCAAAGAAAGCGAATACGGAATTATTGAGTCAGATGGTGCACAAATATGTCATTTTCGTTTAAAAAGATATCACATAACTGATACCATTGGGATTGGGGATAACCGCTTCACAGAAATGGAGACTTTGAACAGGTTAGCTAATGCTGTTAATGGTGTCAAACTGTTTACCAACTGAGCAATTTAGGTGAAATTAATGAAAGATTAGAAACTACCTAACAGAAAGGAGCCAAGGCAATAATCAGCAAAGCCAAATCAATCAACTGATGAGAGAAACAGACAGCTCCAAGAAAGATTAAATCAATTTATTGGCCAACAAAGACAACAACACAACTATGGTCAAGTTTTTAATTTTAAATAATTTATCCAAAAGCAAATCTAAGTAGTGGAAAAGAATGTTAATGAACAAATAATACTCAACTGTTGACAAAATTAATTTTAATCCCATTTAAATAATTTTAATTCAAATTATTTTTATTATTATTATTGAGAAATACGGACAAGAAAGTAGCAAAAGAAGAAATAACTCCAAATCAAACCTAAATTATGAAAAGAATATTTAGAAAGATTTATTTCACCTCGTTAAAACTGTTGTGAGAAAGTATGTTATTTAAAATATAAATAATGAGACTTCCAACAAATACATGGTGAATTAAAATTATCATGAACAAATACTATGAAGAACAACAATGTTGATGATATGTACTTTATTTGTCTGCATGCAAAATAAAATACACCATATTCATATTGATTAGCAGATACAACCTGTCTGCTTCAAATTAGAACAAATAGGTTTCCTAGAATATACTTAAAATTTTTTTAAAATATACTTAAAATATACTTAAAATTTTTTAAAATATACTTAAAATTTCTTAAAATATACTTAAAATTTTTTAAAATATATCTGAAATATACTTAAAATTTCTTAGAATATATTTAAAATTTCTTGAAATATACTTAAAGTATACTTAAAACAGGTAATGATAAGTATATTTTAAGTATGTGTAAGTATATTTTAAGTATATTTTAAGTATATTAAAAAAATTATGTCACCTGAATTAAATATATTTTTAAATATATATTCTAAGTATATTTTTTAAGTATATTTTTAAGTATATTTTAAAGAAATTTGAAGTATATTTTAAAAAATTTAAAGTATATTTTAATAATTTTAATATATATGTTGAAATACTTAAAGTATACTTAAAATATATTTAAAATATACTTAAAAAATATACTTAAAAATATACTTGAAAAATATACTTAAAATATATTTAAAAATATATTTAAAAATATATTTAATTCAGGTAACATAATTTTTAATATATTTAAAATATACTTAAAATATACTTACACATACTTAAAATATACTTATCATTACCTGTTTTAAGTCTATTTTAAATATACTTTAAGTATATTTTAGGAAATTTCAAGTATATTTTAAAATTTTAAGTATATTTTAAAAAATTTTAAATATATTTTAAGTATATTTTAAAAAATTTTAAGTACTGTAATATGCGGCCCAAAAGACCCGGGTATGTTACACTCCACTACCTGAAAACATGAATTGTACCTGGGGTACTTTGCATGGGAAAGAATATTATAACTATATAAATTTACTATTTAAAGATATAAAATATGATTATCCTATAAGACACAAGTATACATTAAAATATATTGAAAATTTACAAATTTTTATATAAGGGTACATTTCATGGGGGGTACTTTGCCCGGGCGGGTATTTTGGACCGCATATTACGGTATATTTTAAAAAATTCAAGTATATTTTAAATATGTGACTTCTTCTAGAAAAAATAATATAATATATATTTTTTATAAAATATTATTTAATCTTTATTATATATTTTTTTTAAATTTTTTTTCAATATTTTTCTATTGTCTTAAAATATGTAGAATATTTCAAATTTGATATTGTGTTAATAGTAGTGGAAATAATATAATTATATTATTTCCACTTAGTCTAGGTTATTTCCACTCAGGTGTGTGGCGTGATTCATTTTTTAGGCCACAGTCAAAGGTGACATGATTCATTTTTTAGGCCACAGTCGAAGGTGGCGTGATTCATTTTTTAGGCCACACTCGAACTGGCCTATATCGGATTGGTAGTCTATCTGATTTCTGTCGTCAGATCGTATATGATACATTGTATATCAATTTGGTGATCACAGTTGATTTTAAAACTAATGAGCTCTCCGATACAGGTTATGACGATTTAGGCGCGACCCCTCTACAGCATATTCTAATTCTTTTAGAAACCCAGATTTGATAGTTATATTTGTATGCGGGCTTAATGCTTTTGATCGATTTCCATTGTAAGGTAATAGCCGAGTTAGGTTATGGAGGGTGATGGTGGCCTGGCGACAAAAATTAGCCATCGTCATCATATAAATTTTCATATACCGGCCCATTGTTCCCGATTGATTTCCATTGTAAGGAAATAGCTGAGTTAGGTTATGGGACGAGTTGGTCTTATCGCGTGTTTGACGAGTCGATTGCATTTATGTCGTCATTTGTGGGTCCGATGTGAGGGCTATGCCCGAACTTGGCACGTAGTGCCCTAGCTTTCTGGTTAATTCCTCGATGAGGGCCAGAGTTGAGGCACGTAGTGCCGAAATAGTCCCACCTGGAAGGTCCTGATGCGAAACATAGTGAAGCATCTATTCCCACCTGGAAGGTTTTTGGGACAACAAAAATATGTCAAACGATCTGAATGCGTTTATGTCGTCATATCTGTTTCAAGTGGCGAAAAAAATAATGCTATCGAATATATGTTGTCAAGTATATCGTGAAAATGCTATTGATTTATGCTATCTGACCTAATTTATTTATGTTTAACGGTATGTTATATGTAAGAGGGCAGGTTCAAAGATATATCGTTAAATGGGTAGGCTTCTTCATTTTTTCTTATAATATATCACTGAAGTTACCTACCCCAGAAACATGTCGTCAAATGGGTAGCCTTCTTCATCTTTTCTTATATGTGCTTTAGCACTAACTCCGTTATAATATTACTGAAGTTAGCTACCCTGAACACATATACGAAAGCATATCACTAAAATGGGTAGGCATCTGCTATTTTTCTTATAATATATCACTGAAGTTACCTACCCCAGAAACATGTCGTCAAATGGGTAGCCTTCTTCATCTTTTCTTATATGTGCTTTAGCACTAACTCCGTTATAATATTACTGAAGTTAGCTACCCTGAACACATATACGAAAGCATATCACTAAAATGGGTAGGCATCTGCTATTTTTCTTATAATATATCACTGAAGTTACCTACCCCAGAAACATGTCGTCAAATGGGTAGCCTTCTTCATCTTTTCTTATATGTGCTTTAGCACTAACTCCGTTATAATATTACTGAAGTTAGCTACCCTGAACACATATACGAAAGCATATCACTAAAATGGGTAGGCATCTGCTATTTTTCTTATAATATATCACTGAAGTTACCTACCCCAGAAACATGTCGTCAAATGGGTAGCCTTCTTCATCTTTTCTTATATGTGCTTTAGCACTAACTCCGTTATAATATTACTGAAGTTAGCTACCCTGAACACATATACGAAAGCATATCACTAAAATGGGTAGGCATCTGCTATTTTTCTTATAATATATCACTGAAGTTACCTACCCCAGAAACATGTCGTCAAATGGGTAGCCTTCTTCATCTTTTCTTATATGTGCTTTAGCACTAACTCCGTTATAATATTACTGAAGTTAGCTACCCTGAACACATATACGAAAGCATATCACTAAAATGGGTAGGCATCTGCTATTTTTCTTATAATATATTACCGCACTTGGATACCCGATCACATATCTTAAAAATCTACTCGAAAAATATACTACTTATAAATGTCATCGGGTAATGTTATCAAAATAGTTTTAGACCCCTACATCCGATGAAGGCTTCTTCCATAATTATTATATAATATATCTGAAGTTACCTTCATCTGGTATCTAATACCAGGATTGCGACTCTTTATATTCTCCTTGCCAATATTCGAGACATTTTTTTTTGATGTCTCGTACCAAGCACGAAAAAATTAATTTAAACTTTTCGAAATTATATTGAGACAAATATAACTTTACTAACTGATAAATTCATAGCATAAAAAAACTAAATACCAAAATGAGCGCACAAAACTTACAAAACACCAGGTACGGGGGCGGGGAAAGCGACACCTATCAAAGTGACTCAGATGTTTATAGCGATAATACATCCGAATGTGGATCGGAAAATTGCAGTGACTATGGTTCTGATTATGAGTCAGATACTGAAACTACTATTAAGCCTCAAATATTCCAACCCCCTAAAGTAGAACAAGTGTCTAATACGACATATTCCATAGATCAAGTAAACCCCAGCTGTCCTAGTCATCCCGCAACTACCTTCACCAAAAGGCAGGAAAAATTTGATAATAAATTTACTCAGAAAGACTTACTAAATAAAATTCGTGAAATTGCTTCTTCACCTGCTAGAGACATGTCAAATAATAAGGGATCGTTAGAGGATATACATCTATGGGACTATCTCTTACCTAATAAAGAGGCGAAAGAAGGAATCAGTCTACTCGATGCGTATACGCGAGAAGAATTAACTGATAAATTAGTTATTCAGGTGGAGCAAGGTGAGTATAAAAAGTTTTCCGTTATAGATGATAGCTCAGAAGTGTATGGTTTACCCGGGATCCACGAATGCATTTACGGACAACGACCCCTAAGAGCTGTAATTGATATCGATACATCGCGAGAAGATATGGAATCTGAAAAAGTCAATGCTAGAGATGTGTTCATTCGCATCTGTTGTTCGTACATCAGAGCATTGTACCAAATCTTTGATTGTGGTTGGGAAGAAATCTTTAAAGGGTTGGTAATTATGACTTCGTCTGATCCCAGTAAATGTAGTTACCATCTTCTATATGCACCAATTCTTCTCATTGATTATCAAGAACTCAAGCAATTTACAGAACTGGTATATAAATTAACGGGAGAAAAATATGGTAAGTTTATTGATAGGGGGTTACCTGGTCGAAACTTCTGCCTCCGCTTAATTGGTTCAGCAAAAAAAGGTCGCGTAAAGCGTATACTTCAATTCTCACTAGATAATGGATGGAATGATCTCAATGACGCCAGAGTTCAACCACCTACTAGTTCGAGGTATGAAGTAAGGCCCCGTATACTTAGTATAGAAAAAATAAATAATCAGAAAAAAATAATCGTGGGTCATGATGCGTTAAAAAGATATGCGAATCTAGTTTTGCAAAAGTATTCAGAATATCTTGGGAGTTGGGATATTGAGGAAAAAGATTCTCAATGGTATGTATACTTTAATCGGAAGACATATCTAGAATGCCCAATTTGTAAACGTACACACGACAAGGATCAGCGGTGGTTCGGTCGCGCGCGTTATGATGGAACATTCATTGTGAAATGCTTTCAACAAAATCGTGACGAATCGGGAGAAATTTTCAATGACCCATTTATTGCGGAAAAAATCCAGCAAAAAAATAATACCCCACCACCTGTTTCTCATAAAATAAAGGGCCCTAAGTTCCCAAAACCTTTCTTAAAAATGCCAGCTTGGGCTAAATGTGATTCACCCCTTACAGCAACAGAAATATATGAGGAGCGGTATGTAAAACCTTTACCTGAGGTAGGTGATGTTTATGTAGGCTCACAATGGGAAACAGGAAAGACTTATACTTTAGAGCATCTCACTATTCCTGATGCTATAAATTTACTTGCTTTATCTACACGACATACTTATTCTAGTGCAGTTACTGTAAGACTTAATCTCAAATCATATTGCGATATCGATACTAAAGATATAAACCTCCCGGAACATCAAAGAGTAGTGTGTCAAATAGAAAGTTTACATCGCATTATTAATAAATGCAAATGCGAGAAAAAATGTAAATGTCCTCCAATACCATACGATTTATGGCTCGATGAGGTTGTATCTGTAAATAGTCAAGCCCATACTCGCTTGGCAGGACGATCAAGGGAACATTTATATAAGTTAATACAAGATGCAAGGCGTATTATTGTTATGGATAATGATCTTACTGATCTCAATATTGAATGGATTAAATCACTCCGAAAGGGTAGGCGTTTTTCTGTTATTCATAATACTTTTCAACCCCAAAAGGGTAAATTATTCCACTTAGTTCCTGACAAAGTGTCTTTGTTATCAGAACTCTGGAGCTGGGCTAGGGAGATGTCTCTACTGGAACCTGAGGATCGAAAAAGTGCATTAGTTATATGTCATCTGAGAGAAGATCTACAAGGGATCGTTAGCGCCCTTAGACATAATTTTCCAAAATTACGTATCAAGATGTATCATGGCGAATCTGATCCAGTTGAAAAAGCGCAGGATTTTAGCAATGTTGAAGAAGCGTGGAAAGATGTAGACATAGTAGCATATACCAGTACACTAAAAATAGGAGTTTCATGTACTAACCCCAAGTTTGAACAGGCATTTTGCCTTTTAAAAAGTTATATAGAGACAAATGCTGGAACGAACCAGATGCTATTTCGCATGAGATGTATTAAAGAATATACATGCCACATCGAACAGAGATCATCAAATCTTCCAATTACTGAACAAGGATTATTTCACTGGTTATTAAAAGCTAAGCGCGAATGCCTCCCCCAAGAACTCCAGAATAGGGGAATATTTCCGGATGTAGAATCCATTATCCGAAATAAAGACACTCCAACGGTTCGATTATAGGTTGCCTATATGCTAGAGAAATTCCGATCTCGTCGTCTGTTTGGATGGAGAATGGTAGATTTTCTCCGAAAAGCAGGTATGGAAATTGATATATATGAGTCCGTGTTAAAAAATTTATCCAAAGATGAAAAAGAAGTACTATATGCATTAAAAGATATGGTGGGTATACATTCTGGAGCTTGTAAAGCAGAGGAAATTTCGGACATTGCTAGTGCTAATATTATTAATCATGAAACAGCCGAGATTCTAGAAAATAAACCAAAAAAATCTTTAGAGGAAATGCGTGCTTTAAAGCGGTTCCATATAGCAGAATGTTACGGGATACCATCTGAATCTTTAACTGAAGAGTTCATCACAGATTATGGTACATATGATAAAATGAAATGGTTTAGAAATCTCCGGAAACTACGAGACGCAGGCACTAATAACGGGACGGCAGTTGAGGCTATTATCCGTGAAGATTATAGAAATGATAGACTTACAACCATTACCCAAGCTGAGAAGCATCGAATTTGTCTGGAATTACTAAAGATATGCACACCCATTAAAGATATTGATAACCGAGATAAATATAAAGCCGATGTTGTTAAATCGTGCTTAGAGTCACCTGTATCTATGAAGTATCTCCAGAATTTAGTACCTAAAATGGCACGAGTTTTTGATAATACAGACGCATCTCGCAGTGCTAAAAAATCTGGATTAAAAACAATAAAATCAAAATTAGGATTATTGAATTCAGCACTTTCTGGAACTTATGGGATAAAGTTTAAAGCTATTGATAAAAATTGTAGACAATATCATCTTGTTGGGTCATTTGATAGTGAAGACGCTCCTAAATTACCAGTATACCAAACGAGTGAAGGACCCTTTTATGAAAGTGGTGAGGATATGCGTTATGGGTATAGTAAACTCTCATCCGACGAACTAGAGATTGCTCCCAGTTCTGATATACAGTTGCGTCAAGAATTGTTTGATATCGTTTAAAGCAAGTATTTAGGATCCATAGTATATTCTACAAAGGGGGTTTTTGTGACGCTTGAAAAACGCGATTGGAAAAATTTAACCCCACGGCTATATATATCGCAGAAGGGATTTTTGTGACGCATAAAATGGTATATACTAAAAATCTATCTATTGCTTTGCAGGCTCATAGGGTGGTCTCTTTGAGGTATGGGATAAGATTTCCCTACTCAGAAATAAACCATTTCTGTCTCATTCGATAGTTCAATGAATGAAACCTACCAGAATGTTTCGGACAGCATCCTGTAATAGAAACGGTGGGTACTCCGCAGATTGAACAAGAACCTTTCGCTATATTTTTCTCATGTAAATTCCAATGTTTTGCACAGCCAGTAGTTCGCGTACAAACTCTTCCGCAAACTGAGCCATCTCTTTTAATATGTGGACAAGTAACACGCTGATCATTTGGATCGAGTTTTCGACACCCCATAATATTTTTGGTATAGGAATGGTATAAATGTCTTTCACTTTTATAATATAAATACCTATTTAAATATTCAGATATTATAATAAGATATAAACACCTTTACATACTGATTACATAAATATAAAATGGGCGACCAAGATTTTGATACCCCCGAAGAAGTGCTTAATCTCTCCACTAATCGCTGGATCAAGAAGAATGGGAAGCTATTCCAAAAATTATTGTGTGAAGGATATAAATATGTTAGCAACCTTTCGCATTATTTAGAAGATATACCACCAATAGATATTGACGAATATAGTACAATCTATCTATCAGCTGATTTCTTTCATTCCGCTTTAATCCCACCCCTTTCCATTTTAGCAAGAAGAAGAGATATATGCAGAAGATATCCTATTTCTGTAGGTACCGCTGTTGAGGGAGGAATGAGTCTGTTCGTTATAGAAAAAAATGGAAAAACGTCTTTAGAAAANCTGATCGTGATGGATTATTCCGGCTTATATGTATTATTAGAAATGTGCTGGGGTGATAATGAAACTAGAGAATGGCAAGATAATATCCTCATGAAGTTCCTTCATTGTCCCAATTTAATGACTTCTAAATATAGACCGAATGCCTTGTATGATGCATTTAGTAAAGCAGACGTTCTAGGTCCAGAACATATACTCGCTATAGCGCGAATGTTACAATAAAAAAGTAATAATTACCTGATGCATTATCATAGCCTGGATCGCAACTCCAAAGCTATAAATTTTTTCGTTATATTCTATGTATTGATAAATTTCAAATCGACAAATGTGTACCATGTACCTGATATATATCGATTATTTTTCCTAAGACCTCCTTAAGCAATGCTATATCATCTTTAATGCCTGCTATATTTTGCGCAATCTTATTTCGTAGAGCCACGGATTCTAAAACCTTTGATCGATCTCGTGCCTTACCCATGCCCATTTTTCAATAGAATTACATTAACCACGACCCATTCAATTTTGGGGCATAGCTATACTGACCCGAGATAATTAATTTCGATTTGAAAAAATATATTTTGTAGTGTATACAACCTAAAGAATTGTTCATAGCCTACTCGAGATATTATAACATTCAATCATGTCAGCCATCGCAACTAAAATCGTCAAAAAATATAACCTTACTCCCAAGATGAGTGTAGTCGAGCTTAGTCAATATACCTCGGAATTTCTTAAAGAGCTTACCGATGATAGAAAGCGAAATCAGGCGCGTAGACGTCTTCGGGATGGTTTTAAATTTAGCAGTGATCAGGTAAGTATATTGATACCTAATCAAAGAGCTGGTAAAAACAAAAACATAAATATCGTTGAAGGTAACTGTAGAATAGCTATAGCTTCGCCCCCAAAAGATTTAGAAGAAGAGATTATCAGGGAAATAACAAAACGAATCTTGCAAAATAGATATGGATTTAGTGAATATCGAGTGAATGCCTTATTCTCTACCCAGAAAAACGAAAGTAAGACCATAAATATAAGTCTTGTCACTAGCTCCGATATTGCGATTCCCAACAAACCCCAAAAAAGAATAGAGGAGGAGACTATTGGAGATATGGCGCAACGGGTTTTACGAGATAAGCTTAGTATTANGTAGAGCCACGGATTCTAAAACCTTTGATCGATCTCGTGCCTTACCCATGCCCATTTTTCAATAGAATTACATTAACCACGACCCATTCAATTTTGGGGCATAGCTATACTGACCCGAGATAATTAATTTCGATTTGAAAAAATATATTTTGTAGTGTATACAACCTAAAGAATTGTTCATAGCCTACTCGAGATATTATAACATTCAATCATGTCAGCCATCGCAACTAAAATCGTCAAAAAATATAACCTTACTCCCAAGATGAGTGTAGTCGAGCTTAGTCAATATACCTCGGAATTTCTTAAAGAGCTTACCGATGATAGAAAGCGAAATCAGGCGCGTAGACGTCTTCGGGGTGGCTTTAAATTTAGCAGTGATCAGGTAAGTATATTGATACCTAATCAAAGAGCTGGTAAAAACAAAAACATAAATATCGTTGAAGGTAACTGTAGAATAGCTATAGCTTCGCCCCCAAAAGATTTAGAAGAAGAGATTATCAGGGAAATAACAAAACGAATCTTGCAAAATAGATATGGATTTAGTGAATATCGAGTGAATGCCTTATTCTCTACCCAGAAAAACGAAAGTAAGACCATAAATATAAGTCTTGTCACTAGCTCCGATATTGCGATTCCCAACAAACCCCAAAAAAGAATAGAGGAGGAGACTATTGGAGATATGGCGCAACGGGTTTTACGAGATAAGCTTAGTATTAGGGATATAAGAGCTGAAGCTTATGCCTTAGCCCTATCAGCATCAAATGCCAATGCTGGTTCATCACGTCTTTCACGGCTTAGAAGAGAATTAAAAACCCTTGGTGCATCATTTGATATAATTGAGGCCACGAAATTCCCAGATATTACAGAAGATGCTAACAAAATCCAAATGGACAATAGGAAAAAGGCTAAAACCATTGATTATCCAGATGAATTTACATTAGAATCGGTCAAAGAAAGATTGGATAGTTATACTACATCTAATCCGCCCGATTTACAAGCTCTCGCTAATGTCATGGTGATGCTTTGTATTCGACCTGCTGAACTTACAACTTTACACATTAGAGATACTGGGGTGACGGGATATGCAAAGAACCGAGGTCAGCCAGACATTTCTAGAAAATTTAGGTCTATGGAAAAGAATCAAGAACGAGCCAAAGAATTACTCACTTGGATACAGAATGCGATATCTTCTGGACGAATGGGTGACCCAGGCAAACCCGGAACTAAATGGTTCAATAGATTCTTAAAAGATTTTGATTTAATCCCTAAACACTTACGAAAAATTGGTGCCGTTTATGCTGTGGTGACGAATGGAGCGAAACATATGGCCGATGCTTATACAATCGCTGGGGAAGCCCTACGCCACAACCCCGATAATTTCACCTCCCCAGTTCAAAATTACGTTGTAGTGAATTATCGAAGAAAAAATCAGACTCCAGAGCAAGCAAGACCGTTTCGTCTTTATGGTGGGGATTAATTATTGATCTATATACTTACTAATCGTGCTACTTTGTTTCGAGAACTTGCATACGTATTTCATTCTCATCAATGCTAGAATAGTCAGAGCATGATTCAGATGCGGATGAAGACGAAGGATCGCTAAGAATAGTCGTGTTTGTAACTTTGCATTTTCTTATAGCCTTACATGGGATGCGTCGAGAAATGCCCTGCTTTACTATCGAGTTTATAATATCTTGCTTGATCGCAGGCTTCACTATCTCCAGTAATTGGCGGAGAGAAATCCAGATTTTTTTACCCGATACTTGCTCAACGATGTCGGATACCGCTCGATTGGTAATATTTAATAGACTTTTATCTATTTCCAAGCCCAACTCTTTTGCTTTTTCATATGTAATAATTGGACAATCTGAACCCGAATCGAGTGTACTTTCTATATCGTTGCCATTGATATTAACCACATGCGATTTTAATCGCCTTTGTGTAAGGCTGGCCAATTCTTCATCATAGTCGATTTCAATAGTGGGGCTAGTGTCATGGTACATATTTTTTGATCTATCTCTGCTATTGTTATTATCCTCGGTCATTGTAAATGTTAAATTATTTTTATTAATATACAGTAAAAAAATACAATATTAAATATATCATTACATTTCTGAAAATATAACAATGAGAGGATCTTGGTCAGATTTCGGTATAAGAGATACAATTAATTGGGTAGATCGGAGTTCGCCTTCAAATACACCTCCGGGTTCACCAGAATTGAAACCTTCCAAAATTCCGTCACCTACACAACGCAATCAGTCCGTGAATGAATATGTCAAGACGATAAAGGTATATGTCGCATCATTGGGTATCAACTTAAATAATCAAGACCTTAAGGGGACTTTCTTCAATGGTCTATCACGAGAAAATAAAAAAGAAGTAATTCGATTCGGGTTTAAAAATTCTCTGAATGAAATAGTTGACCACTTAAATAAGATCTCAACCGGGCCTACCGATATTCAAAAATTCCGATTTGGGGAATTGGATCAAGGAAATGAATCAGTAATAGACTATTTTGCAAAGGTAAAAAAATGTGGTAAATTGGCCGGATACAATGGAGAACAGCTTAGATATTTCTTTCTTCGTGGATTGTCACCCGATAACCAGATGGAAGCCAGAAGATGCGGATTAGAGCTTCCATTGGATGAGCTAGTAGAGAGGTTAAGCGCATTGGAAAATCTCACTAACCAAGATAAGTAGGATAATGTGTAATTAATTCATTTCGAGATTTTTTTTTCAGTTGTAATATTCCCAATTAGATACACTAACCATATCTACAAACATATCTACAAACATGTCTAATAAAAAAATTCCAGCGTCGATGCAACATAATCTTTCTATAAAAGAGAAATGTCTCAAGAATGTTTTCATTGCAGGATTAAATTCTAATAACCAGCTATTAGCTGAAAAATACGGAAAGGATCTCCCATTAGAAGAGTTGGTAAAACTGCTGATTAGGAATGAAATATCCATTGAGCGTGATCCACCCCCTCCATATCGCCCATAAAATTCAATGCCCCCCCTAAAAAATAATTATCCGAACATTAGTTGTTTTTTCGATTAAAGATATAATATACAACTTAAGAATGGCACAACTGAATATTTTTGATTTACCAGAATTACTAGAACAGATCTTATATTTTTTAGAAGTCGATCGATCCCTCTATTCTGCGTTATTTGTTAACCGTCTTTGGTATAAGTGTGGTGTACCATTACTATGGAGAAGAATTGAGTTAAAAGGTAATGATATCCATTACGGACATTATTTTCTAGATGAATATAAATATTGTGAACGATATCGAAAACGGCTAGAAAATTTCGTAAAACTAATATGCGGGGAGAAAAAACCAATTTATGCTTCAAAGCTGAAAAACTTAAAAATTTCACATTATCATTCAATTACACACAAATTAATTAGATCTATCGTAAATTACTGCCCAAATATAATTCATTTAGATTTTAAAAATAGCGTGGGCGTTAGTGATAAGACATTAATTAAAATAGCTTCTTCATACCCAAATTTAAAATACCTTAATTTATGGGATAATGGTGCGATATCTGATAGAGGGCTATGTGAGATTGTGCAAACATGCAATAAATTAGAATATCTAAATATTTCTTACTGTAGAAGTATTACCGATAAATCATTGATAGCAATTGCAGAATCATGTCGTAATTTGAGAGAGTTTTATTTTAATGAAGCGTATTGGATTACTGATAGAACTATAAGTTGTATTTTAAACTCATGCTCTAATTTACGATGCTTAGGTATACTGGCTAGTCATGGAAAAATCAAAGATGCTAGTACATTAGTACAAACGCACCTCAAATTAGAGTACCTTGATTTCGCCCATGTTATGGCTTTTCGAAACGATTCTCTTATTGTAGCTATTATTAGATCTTCCCCAAATTTAAAACATTTCAATATTTCAGGTAATGATATTGGCGATGAGGTTATTGAAGCACTAGCCCACATATGCCACGAATTAGAATATCTTGATCTTGGAAGGTGTGGATTCATTACCGAACCATCGATATGTAATGTTATTTGCTCTTGTCCAAAACTTCAGCATCTTAATCTTGGATTTTGTAACATTTCCAATACAACCATTGAAGAAATAGCCCGTTCGCGTCCTAATTTAAAATATCTTGGTTTGGAAGGCTGTGAAAATATTAGTGAAAAGCTCGTGAAACGGCTTAATCCAAGTATGCATATTGAAAATTACGATTCGCCATATGAGCTGTCTGATTCTGAATCCAGCTCCGTCACTTCTGATGATGATACTTCGGATTCTGATCTACCTCCACTTATTCCGGATCCATTAAGGGTATCTCGAAGCGTTATCTTTACCAGTGGACCTAATAGAGCGGTTATAACCAATACATTAAATATAACAGATATTATTTCTGCAATTAGAGTATCATCAGTATTGACTGATTCAGAACGAATTTATTTATTAAATAGTCTTGCTCAATCCGTTAATCAATGATTACAACAATCATGGCAAGGTCTTTAGGGTATATAATTATCAATTCCCAAAATATCGTTTGATTAGTTCTTGATTTGTGACGTAACTAAACCATAATATCGTTTCAAAGCATTTCTTGCAATAGGTCCATCCGGTCTATAAAGCCACGGTGTTACAACCTGCTGGATAGTTTTGGCGGAACTTATTCTGGTTTTCATCCATGATCTAAAACACCTTTGAATTATCTGTGACGCGTACCTCCTGCTATATTTAGGTTTTTCGGAACAATTAGTATTATGTATAAGCTCATTAGTATTGCAATAGTCGAAAAAGTAACCGCATTCTAAACAATGCACCACTATCTCGGGAATATACAGTCCGACCTCACCATCCTCATCAAAACAAGGACAGTCAATGATTTTTTCGGGTAAATTACATGATAAACAATAACCATAGCATAAATGAATTTTCATATTCGATGGATTTATGTACTATTATAATAAATATTTTTCTGCTTATATTATACATCGTTAAATAATTTTTGACATGCTTTTCATCAATACACTTGTCGAAGGAAAAATCCCAGTCAAAACATTAATAGATACGTCGTCGAAGTTTAATACCATCAGCAAGAGCTTGTTCGATAAACTTGAAGAAGATTATGGAATACGTGATCCTGTTGAGAATCTCTATGGGGGTGTAATAGGTGTTCCTGTTGAGAATCTCTATGGAGATGTAATAGGCGAAATAAAATGTTTAGATTTGCAATTTCAGTATAAAGGAAAGTGGCGAAGCTTAGATGGTACTGAAGTAATAGACTTTCAAATTCGCAAAAATCCATCATTCGATCTGGTGTTAGGACAAGAATGGTTATGGATGCACGAAGCAAAAATAAGCTTTGAATTTTCTTCCGAAACCCGTGAACACCGTGCTAAAATTGTAATAGATGGTATGAGCATCCCATTAACCGAAGAAGGTAGCAGGTCCATGGGTGACTCTTCACGTCGTAAAACCAGCACTAGTAAAAATAACTTATCTAAATCGACGGAATCTAAACCTGGTCTAGCTCAAGAGGAGGTTATGAATATAATTAACAAAATTCTCTTAAATATCGAAGATAGACTCGAAGAGTCATTGCTTTGCAATAATAAACAACGAATATTTCGCAACATACCTCCTGCACATCCACCATCCAGAAGATTAAATGACGATCTCAGTAGAGAAATTAAAAGGGCAACCCGGAATCTGAAAAAAACGATGCACATACTCCACGATACGACCCAAATTTGAATCGTTCTCATTACCCGTGACATATGTTCAAGATAAATTAATCAGATAATTATTTTTCGATTTGAATTTTTTCTTTTACTCATTGTAAGAGGTAACAAAATCCCTTACCCAAGTTGGTGCATATGTATTTGGATAATTCTTTTTTTTGATCAAATATATAGTGTATATCAACCGTACTAGCTTTGTTAAAATAATCAATCGTGATTATCGGGATTTTTATGTATTACATTACACGTATACAGCCTGTGATACATGCTGAGAATCGAAACCCATTTATTCCGAAATAAGACCCCATTGCACCTCAATTAAGTAACAAATAAAAATCGTGTGATACATATGAGGAATTGTCAATTATCGACGATATACGCACAGATGATTTTATAGGTGAGCGATCACCCGATGCGCAAAAATCGGCATAAATAGTACGAAGACATCATATTTTGTGATCTATTGCCTCGATTTAGTACGAGATGTGAAGAACCAATGTCATGGATCGTAGAAGTTAACGCTTGGTTTATAAAAACAGGGCGAATTCGTTGGAGATTTTGGTAAGAAAATAAATCATAAATTCATCTGTACCCAGGCTCACACTTATTAACATCTTGTGTTTGATCCGCTAAATCGCACGTACAAAGCAATATATAAGTAAATAAAAACCAAGTTGCCAAATCAATCATTAAACAATCGCGCGATAGTAAACAATTAATCGATCAAATAAATCAAATATCTGCAAAATGGCATATAACGCATCCGATATTGTTTTGATCGCAATTTTCATCGCTGTAATCGGGATTCGCGAATTATACGCTCGGGGGGTCTTAACAATGGAGATGCTTTATGCACTCGCCCAGGAAAATATAACAATGTACGCTTTCCTCGCAATTCTATTATTTTTTGTTCGAAGAAATAAATCTCCAGCTCCGACTCCCACTCCAATTCCGGTTACGATAAATACCGCTATAGATGAATTAAAACAAGATATGTTAGCTATAAAAAACGAAATTGTTAGAATGCAAGATGACTTGGAATGGAGGAGTGAAGTCCGAAGTAGAGGTTGGTAAAGCACTTGTAAACTTAGATTATATTTACAGCAAATCTAATTACTTTATAATTCTATAATTAGCGCAAGCATCCGTGCAAAGTCACACATCTGAATTTCTCGAAGGAACTCAAACTCTTTGGGTTGAATTTACCGCCTTGTTTGACGAGAGAAGAAAAAGAGAAAAATGTTCTCCCACGAAAATATATAATGCTTTATCCATAGAAATTAATCTCAGCTCAGCCACACTTGCTACTTTTTATCGTCACCAGAGAGCACCGCAACGTACCTCATTAGATAAAATCGAAGCTTGGGTCGAGAAAGAAAACAAGAAAAAAGATAACTCCATTATGATTAGCAACAGTTCCCGAAATAATAATTTTTTAAGTAGCGGTAGCAGAAATATAATTTTAGATGGTAATAATGAAAATAATGATAACGATAGCTAGTGTGGAGTAGGGAAAGGAACCGTCATTTTTACAATGTAAAGGCCTAGGATCCGACGGGCATATATAATATGCTTTATTCCTCCCTCTTAGCTCNTGTTAGCTATAAAAAACGAAATTGTTAGAATGCAAGATGACTTGGAATGGAGGAGTGAAGTCCGAAGTAGAGGTTGGTAAAGCACTTGTAAACTTAGATTATATTTACAGCAAATCTAATTACTTTATAATTCTATAATTAGCGCAAGCATCCGTGCAAAGTCACACATCTGAATTTCTCGAAGGAACTCAAACTCTTTGGGTTGAATTTACCGCCTTGTTTGACGAGAGAAGAAAAAGAGAAAAATGTTCTCCCACGAAAATATATAATGCTTTATCCATAGAAATTAATCTCAGCTCAGCCACACTTGCTACTTTTTATCGTCACCAGAGAGCACCGCAACGTACCTCATTAGATAAAATCGAAGCTTGGGTCGAGAAAGAAAACAAGAAAAAAGATAACTCCATTATGATTAGCAACAGTTCCCGAAATAATAATTTTTTAAGTAGCGGTAGCAGAAATATAATTTTAGATGGTAATAATGAAAATAATGATAACGATAGCTAGTGTGGAGTAGGGAAAGGAACCGTCATTTTTACAATGTAAAGGCCTAGGATCCGACGGGCATATATAATATGCTTTATTCCTCCCTCTTAGCTCTCTACTCCATACTTTTACATTGTAATGTAGCGTTTAAAAAAAATAATATCATTATCTACTATTAATAAAGCACTTATTTGTTATTTTATTCTGTGTTTCGCAAGTGTTAATGATTGAGTGTGAATCTGATCGTGGTTGTAATTTATGCAACCCATGTGATCGCAGAAAAATGATATACTAGATGCAAAGCATCCTCACTTCGTGAGACTATTTCATAGATAATGATTTGCGATATAAACACCCATCTAACTCTAGCATAGTTTTTTCAATCCTTTCGCGCGTCTTAACCTCCTGTAAAGACTCAGCTTTAAGCTTAGCAATTTCAACTCCACGCTCGGCATTCTCNTAGTGTGGAGTAGGGAAAGGAACCGTCATTTTTACAATGTAAAGGCCTAGGATCCGACGGGCATATATAATATGCTTTATTCCTCCCTCTTAGCTCTCTACTCCATACTTTTACATTGTAATGTAGCGTTTAAAAAAAATAATATCATTATCTACTATTAATAAAGCACTTATTTGTTATTTTATTCTGTGTTTCGCAAGTGTTAATGATTGAGTGTGAATCTGATCGTGGTTGTAATTTATGCAACCCATGTGATCGCAGAAAAATGATATACTAGATGCAAAGCATCCTCACTTCGTGAGACTATTTCATAGATAATGATTTGCGATATAAACACCCATCTAACTCTAGCATAGTTTTTTCAATCCTTTCGCGCGTCTTAACCTCCTGTAAAGACTCAGCTTTAAGCTTAGCAATTTCAACTCCACGCTCGGCATTCTCTGCCTTAACCTTGGTGTTTTCGGCCTCAAGTATAATAATACGCTGTTCCAATAAATCGATTTTAGATCGTGCGTTAGATCGTGCGTTAGTCAGCGTTGCCTTAACTTTTGCGTTTTCAGCCTCAAGTATCATAATACGCTGATTCGATAAATTGATTTTAGATTGTGTGTAAGTCATTGTTATATAAGATGCGGATATATTCAAAAATTATTTCGAAAAAATAAACACGTGATTTGGACGAACTCTTCATCAAAAAAAGTTCGCTGAAATTTTGCAAGAAAAATCTCGATCATATATATTACACGAAAAAAATAATTGAGTGTGAATTCGTGATTTATGGATGTAACGGAGCAACCCATGTGATCGCGGGAAAAATGATTTATCGTTATATATGCATTGTCGAAGTCAAGTTAACTTATGCCTTTATAGATACGATTTGGATTGAATTCTGATATTTGTTTGTATAGCAGTAGAGACGATAACTTTTTTCGCCACAATATTCACCACTACCCCAAAAACCCTCTATATGATTTCTTATATTTTCTTTTTTATGATTTTTATTACATATAGGACAGGATATAGAACTGTTAAAATCGAAGTAATCATTGTTAAAACTATGTTTCAGAGTCAAATAAGGAAATCGCTCTAATACCATTTCAATAACGTGTTGTTGCCTTTCTTCCGGGTCTTTAGGTAGAACAGAAATTGGGAATTGACGTTTTGATGGTGTAGATTGAACATTTACTCGCGGTACAAATAAAGTTTTTTCCTCAAAGGATTTAGAGGGTTTGGAATCCATCCAAGGATCGAGGCCAGTTTCTTCCGTATATGCTTTATATAAGATCAAGCGAATTTTATCAGTCAAAGAACTTGGTACTTCAATCAATTTAGCATACCAGTCCAAATATTCAGGGGTTAATGCTTTATCCATATTATTGTTTTATACAATCGCAAATTCAAATTAAGTATGAGCTGTGACTTATTCTTTGGTCGTAGATGCAATTAAAAAATGAATATAATATGATTCATAGAAGAGCAGAGCTCGAATCCCGATTCATCGCCTAACGGCCTGCAAAGCAATAACCCTTCGGATCTAACTAATTTGCCGAAGGCAGTCACATAGTGGCTATATTTGGATGATTATTATTTATACTATCTCGATTTCATGTTTTCCGCATTTAATAAAATAAGATCCAGCTTCGTATCTACCTTTTACACTTTTCCCATCCTCATGACTTTGCTTACACATTGGGCATAATGACCCCTCAATAATTCCGTAATAATCATTTTTTTCAGTAATAATTGTTTTATATAGACCAGAATATCGCAACAATGTCTTATTACGAAAGTAAACATGGTCATGAATTGGATTAGACGATACACTTACCTCTGCGGAGCGGGACACTTTATGGCTGATTTCTGGATTGTTTTCTTGAGATAGCTTCGAACTAGATGAATCAGAAACGTGAGATTCAGTAGATATACTTATCTCGGTCTCTGGTAAAGATTTAACTTCCTCACTTATCATATCTTCCGAATTTTGGCAGGGGGCCCCGGCTGAAATTTCAGGAGTCGAAGACTCATCTTTTTGTATCATGTGATGTGATTCCTGCTTGGTGAAACTATCTATTATTTCTTGAATTTTATCATTAGTTAACTCCGAAATAGAATTTGCACTATAAGTCGTGATATACTTAATTTTGTATGTACCTAAGTTTTCAAATAATTTGTATATTTTTACAGCTTTCTGGGTTTTCCCTTGCAAGTATTTACGTGAAATTTCTGGGAGTTGTAAACCTGTGTCTTCAGATCTCTTTTTACGGAGAATGGAAAGGTATTCCAATATTTTATCATAGACTATCCCCTTTGCCTTTTTTTCGCCAATTTTACCATTACCATCTTGTATAACAACTCTAACCTGAATTAAGAACCCTTCTCCATAATAATACCAACGTAAAATCTCTTCCTGATTAGCACGAATTGCGCCATATTCAGCATCAGTTGCTTTATCGAATAATTGAGCTAAAGAAAACAATGGAACTGTAGATGAATCTTGACAAGGAGATCCAGCTGGAATCTCATCGCAAAGAGTGATTTCGACTCCTGATTGGGCATCATCCTGTATGCCGTCAGCTATTAATTGTACGATTTTTTCTGCACCTTTCTTCCTATGAGTATTTTGGCAGGGGCCCCCGGCTGAAATTTCAGGTACCACCTCTTCTGATGAAGATAAGTTTTGATCCCGAAGTTTCTTTTCCTTAATTCTCTCCATTATCTCTTCACTAACACGTTCTTTATATTTCCTTTCTACAAAATCAAGGGTCTCAGCTGTATCATCATCGATAATATCTTCTGGTAATTTAGATTGCGCTAAGATAGGTTCAGACGAGAGATCGGGAGTATTACCAGAATTTGAAGTGTCGACGGATATATCTAATGCTGGAAGATTATTAGATTTATTAGAATTTGAAATGTTATCAGATATATCAGATACTGGGGTATCATCGCATCGTGAAACTATCTGTTCAGGAGTATCGTTGGAATTTACTGAAGATTGTGAAACATTAGTAATACTTTTTTCTCCCTGTTCTAGTTTCGTGATTCTGGTCTCGTGCCCTTCTATATCTTGTCTTAATTTAGCATTCTCGTTTCTAAGTTCAGTATTCTCATTTCTAAGTTCAGTATTCTCCGCTTAAAGCTTGGAATTCAATTTTTCTAGTAAATCGATTTTGGACTGTGTGTTTGCCATTGTTTTATATAATATACGGATATGTTCAAAAGTTCGAAGTCACATGATTTGATCGTTAACATTTTGTTAACGGTGATTAATATACACATATACAAAATTTCAAAAATTTCAGCCGGGGGCCCCGGTCAAAAACGCCAAGAAAATTATTTCGGAGAAATTACTCATACATTACACAAAAAATAACACATGATACACTGTACGTTCCTCTAATCGAAAATCTTTATTGATAAAAAATATATATGATAAAAAATACAGGATAAAAATACAGGATAAAAATACACGATAAAAATCTATGGATAATCATCTCGTGGTGTAGTAACTGTTGTGCTCCCTTCCTTTAATCTTTGAGATGATGTTATTGTACCGTGACATAGCAAGGATATATTTGTAATTAATATGTTTCGTAAAAGTAAAAGTGTCTCAACGAATTTAATTACATCACCCTCATCTGAAAACTGCACAGGGATTTTTGCTGATTGTATATGGTAATATCTATGAACATTAGTTTTATCCCTGATAAGAACATTCAGATGCAAAGTATCTCCTGCTATTTGTACTCCAATTATTCCGAATTGGTCTTTATCCGGATTAACAGTTTTTCGAGTATAATACATTCCATCATTACACTCCCTCCATACTTTAATATCATCATCTACTTTTTTTTGCTCTGTACAAAACAATCGAGAGCATTCAATATACATAAGTTCAAAAAACACGTCTAAATGCTTTATCACAAACATTATATCTGGACGTCTNCGAAAATCTTTATTGATAAAAAATATATATGATAAAAAATACAGGATAAAAATACAGGATAAAAATACACGATAAAAATCTATGGATAATCATCTCGTGGTGTAGTAACTGTTGTGCTCCCTTCCTTTAATCTTTGAGATGATGTTATTGTACCGTGACATAGCAAGGATATATTTGTAATTAATATGTTTCGTAAAAGTAAAAGTGTCTCAACGAATTTAATTACATCACCCTCATCTGAAAACTGCACAGGGATTTTTGCTGATTGTATATGGTAATATCTATGAACATTAGTTTTATCCCTGATAAGAACATTCAGATGCAAAGTATCTCCTGCTATTTGTACTCCAATTATTCCGAATTGGTCTTTATCCGGATTAACAGTTTTTCGAGTATAATACATTCCATCATTACACTCCCTCCATACTTTAATATCATCATCTACTTTTTTTTGCTCTGTACAAAACAATCGAGAGCATTCAATATACATAAGTTCAAAAAACACGTCTAAATGCTTTATCACAAACATTATATCTGGACGTCTTCCTACCCCTCTCCTATCTGCACTTGCAATACTCTGCCTTTCTGATGTGCTAATAAATGACGATGATCCAAGAGGAAGATTTTTTAATACTGCTCGTATAGTTAGCACAATAACTGTAGATTGATAGGTCCCTTCATTTAATGTTTTTGCCACTTCATAGGAAAGAGCTGGATTATTCCAAATATCTTCTAAAGTACCAAGAATCTCTTCCACAACGTATGAAATTTTTTCTCCAGACTCTTTCCAAGATCCGTCATGAATTAACTTTTCAGGTAATCTATTATAATTATTATACCCAGAAAAATTCAATACAAACCTTTTACATATATCTTCGACTTCCGATGTAAGAGCAGGTTTCATCAACTTTACAGGTTTCTAATATATATAAAATTATTAATTTCGTTAGTCACATGTAAACAAGTCTGATAGGACTTAGCCCATTGTTCCACAATAAATATATACCATAAATGCTCTTCTTAAATTTCCAGGTAATTTTTGGACAAGATCTGAATTATCTCTAATAACTTGACTAGCTAAAGGATCTTTCCAAGTTAGCTCTTGAACTGGGATCTTATCTACGTCGGAATATAAACAGTGATAAAGAGGTGATGTATCCTTTCCAAGTTTTCTTTTTAGTTCATCTATGTTATTTTCAATTTGGTCTGAACTAAGTGGTTGTTCTTTATCGGTTTTGATTGCCCCCATATCGTAAAGAGCATAAACCCCTTCAAAGGCATTATCAAACTGAAAAAATAAACAATACGTTAAATTTCAGAAATACGTAGATTTTCATCATAAAAATAACATGGGATATCAGTGCATATGCAAAATTAACATCTTTGTGTGGCCATCACGCTGATGTAACTTTGTGTGATATTGATTAACTACATAATAACTGATATTTTTGATTCAACCTTCAACCGTGCAATAATCTTAACATATAATNTTTCCAGGTAATTTTTGGACAAGATCTGAATTATCTCTAATAACTTGACTAGCTAAAGGATCTTTCCAAGTTAGCTCTTGAACTGGGATCTTATCTACGTCGGAATATAAACAGTGATAAAGAGGTGATGTATCCTTTCCAAGTTTTCTTTTTAGTTCATCTATGTTATTTTCAATTTGGTCTGAACTAAGTGGTTGTTCTTTATCGGTTTTGATTGCCCCCATATCGTAAAGAGCATAAACCCCTTCAAAGGCATTATCAAACTGAAAAAATAAACAATACGTTAAATTTCAGAAATACGTAGATTTTCATCATAAAAATAACATGGGATATCAGTGCATATGCAAAATTAACATCTTTGTGTGGCCATCACGCTGATGTAACTTTGTGTGATATTGATTAACTACATAATAACTGATATTTTTGATTCAACCTTCAACCGTGCAATAATCTTAACATATAATAGGTTAGTAGAGTGAACTACAACTGCATAACAGTCCATAGCATATACACTCCTCTATTATACGCAAGTATTAATGGGGGCTGAGTTAATGGATGAAAAAATATAGGCTAACAAATCATTTCTATAACTTATTTATTCAGCATTCGTGTTATGAATGAAATCACACAATATCATCATATATTATGTATCTGATTTTTTTTAATATAACAGACTAACCTGTGTCAAGATTCGGAAAATTCTTAACTGTCGCTCTGAACCATTCATATATACATTGCTAGCAGAAGATACAGCTTGGTTCACAACTGCTTTTAATTCATTTTGATCAATCCAACGATCTTCTTTCATTCCGAGATATACAATTGATATGGCATTAATTTTTCTATCTTCAGCAGTTGTCAAAAATTCGTAAATCTTGTTATATAATTCAGTAGACATTTTACGTGTAGATTTGTAATAAGAAGAATATTAGCTTTGTTGTGTAATAATAGTAGCAACTGAATCCCTAACAATACCGCTATACTCTCCTTTTAACGCGTCTCGTTATTTCCTTTTTTTTGTATCTCATCTTATGGATTAGTCGATATATGCACGAAAAAGTCACTATATGCACGAGAACAAAGAATATGTATATGTTCCATGGTAAGTTACTTGAATTTGTAATAAAGAGGTTCACTGTACTTTCCTTTTATCGCTTTTCGTTATTATCTTTCATATTGTACTGAAGAATAGATTAGGGAGAAAGTTATCGTATGCATGAGAACAAAGACTATGTATATATCTCGAGTCGATTATTCAAACCAGGTTATCGATATCCCTATATGTAAATAGTACAACATTATGTATTAGTTTTGCGATAAATATAAATAAAGAGCAACAAGAGCAAAAAGCGATGAGAAATTTTTCATACAGTTATGCATGTGTAAAGGGGTTAATTAAATTTAGTAATCGGTGTATCGCATGACCTGATGATGCATGCTGATTCTATTACATTCGAATTCCTTCTATGATACATATCATATGATAGGTTAACAATTTTAGCGAAGATGACAAGTTACACAAGTTATTACTTACTATAAACTAAAAATATATCGTGGTAAAATTACGTGTTAATAACCGTAGTTAAAAATGGTTCGTTGTCAACATCTGCTCATGTTAAAATCTCATAACCATTTACCCGTGCAATTTATGAACCAGTTTTAGAACTTATATCCGAGAATAAACTATACACCCGAAATAGATTCCCCTTTTCATGTGTCAATCACAGTTAGATCATTCGTTAATTTCATATGCTCTGTTAATCGTCATGAGTAGTTGTACATAACTAGTTAATATCCATACAAGCGATTCTATATAAATATCCGAACTCGAGATTCTTTACTTTTTCAAAATTTCAACGACAATCCATCACCAAAATAATAACGAAGTTAGTGTCAGTGCCAAAGTCACGGGTCTCCGACTCAAGACACATATAACCCGCCTTCTCATGGCCAAGCCCACTCAAAGTCAAAAAAAGCAGATAGCATATACTTCTTTGCCGATAAGCTCGAAGAGCGCCACTATATGGCATGAACAAACGAAGTGTAGTGAATTGGCGGGATATCGACAAATAGAAGATAATTTTGAGTTGGGTCTGAGGAATAGAGCGTTTCTATCTAAGCTAGATTCTAAAGAGCTGAAAGATAATGAGCTAGAAAGATTATCAATGTTCTCAACAGTGGATAGTCTCGATTCTACCCCCTTACACACTGAAACGCTAAATCGACAAAAATTGAATTTGGTTTTAATCATATATATCGAACCAAATCTGATAGGTTAAAATATCTCTAAATATACTTAAATCTCATATAATCGTTAAATATGTCCAGAGCACATCATAATATAAATAGAAGACTTGAAATAACTGGTGGGCATAATGTTCTTAATAGAGTTATCGAGGCTGAGAGACCTTATGATTCCATTAGTATGATCTTTGAAGGGGAAACACCTATTCAGTGGGCCTGTCGTGTTAGGATCGCTCTTCGAGATTTAATAGGTCCAGGAGGACCAAGATCTACGTATCACGAGCTATGTCTCCACGCTTCACACGTTCAAGGTGCGAATTTTGACAAATATAATTACAGCAGAGGTAAGCCATATGAAGATGGTACTGCAATATGTTTTCGTTGTATGAAACTTATGCATATCANTCAACGACAATCCATCACCAAAATAATAACGAAGTTAGTGTCAGTGCCAAAGTCACGGGTCTCCGACTCAAGACACATATAACCCGCCTTCTCATGGCCAAGCCCACTCAAAGTCAAAAAAAGCAGATAGCATATACTTCTTTGCCGATAAGCTCGAAGAGCGCCACTATATGGCATGAACAAACGAAGTGTAGTGAATTGGCGGGATATCGACAAATAGAAGATAATTTTGAGTTGGGTCTGAGGAATAGAGCGTTTCTATCTAAGCTAGATTCTAAAGAGCTGAAAGATAATGAGCTAGAAAGATTATCAATGTTCTCAACAGTGGATAGTCTCGATTCTACCCCCTTACACACTGAAACGCTAAATCGACAAAAATTGAATTTGGTTTTAATCATATATATCGAACCAAATCTGATAGGTTAAAATATCTCTAAATATACTTAAATCTCATATAATCGTTAAATATGTCCAGAGCACATCATAATATAAATAGAAGACTTGAAATAACTGGTGGGCATAATGTTCTTAATAGAGTTATCGAGGCTGAGAGACCTTATGATTCCATTAGTATGATCTTTGAAGGGGAAACACCTATTCAGTGGGCCTGTCGTGTTAGGATCGCTCTTCGAGATTTAATAGGTCCAGGAGGACCAAGATCTACGTATCACGAGCTATGTCTCCACGCTTCACACGTTCAAGGTGCGAATTTTGACAAATATAATTACAGCAGAGGTAAGCCATATGAAGATGGTACTGCAATATGTTTTCGTTGTATGAAACTTATGCATATCAATGTTAATTTAGGTCCAAAAGCAAGTCAATTCGATTTAATGAAAGATCATTATGATTATGAATGCTCAAGACCACAATCCGTTTATGATTCCTCAAGACCACGAACTGAGTTTGGGTGTGCAAGAGTTATACAAAGACTTTGGAGAAATTTTAGAGAAAGGGAGCCGTCAGATGCACGACACGCCTGGAACAGTTTATCGAATGATAATACTCCAGATGATAAGAAATTTCTAGGTATAACTCCTCGCAAGGTGAAGAATCCTATAACTCGTCAACAGTTTGAGTTACGTCTTACTAAGGAAATTGCTGAGTATAATAAATATCAAGGTCGACGCACGGTACCTAATAGATATTATGATGAATATTATTATCCATGGAGTTGGTCAGGTAGTAAAAAGGGTCAATTGCAAGTTAGATTTCGAAAGCGACTTTTGGAGCTTGAAGCATAATACACATTTTTTCGATTGATTTATTTATTTATTAACATGTACTGTAACTTATTCATATATATCTATTTATTTCGTTATCTTTCCTTTAAGAAAGCTGGTAACATTTTTTTTTGTTAAATTTATGTAATTCTAAACGTACAGCATGTATTAGATCAAATCA
Organism: Diversispora epigaea; assembly: GCA_003547095.1. Classification (NCBI taxonomy): domain Eukaryota; kingdom Fungi; phylum Glomeromycota; class Glomeromycetes; order Diversisporales; family Diversisporaceae; genus Diversispora; species Diversispora epigaea. Next base: position 13,773 of record PQFF01000076.1, on the reverse strand, counting down.
TAGTTTAACAATAAATAAAGGATTCGAAAGTCCCGGTCAAATTATCATTTAATATATAGGCACTTCGCGACTGCTTTTGGTAATTAATATACAGATTTAATAAAGCAGTTACCACCTTCCTTAGCTGAAGAATCGTGGAAACGCCTAACTACGAGAAAGCGCAATCCACTGACAGAATTAGAAGCACGTGGTATAGACCCAAATATTGAAGATTTTTTGCAACATGAAATTATGGTTTATAATAGGAAAAAAGAGCGACAGCGTCGAAGTCCATCACCACTTGAAAATTTATCATATAGTATAAACATGACTAACCAGGAAACTCAAACCCAAGATACTGTCCCAACCTGTAATCAGACACATAAGTGCTCTTGCTTTGCATGTGAGGAAGAGATCAATTCTCGAGTCAAAAAAGAGTTAGATAGTTTATCCCTACAACTGCTTGAATACAATGAAAAAACTTTTGGCTCTTTTATGCATGAAATCACTAAAGAGCTTGAGGAGAGGGTTAATACTAATAATAAATTACGCAGTGAAATAGAGCAACAAAAAATACAATTGCAAAAAGTGGAAAAAATACTTGCAAGTCTGAAGTCCCAATAATAGCGAAGCTAGTGTCAAGACTATACTTGCACGCAAAATTATTTTGGGGCCCCGAAATTGCAATTTTGGGGAAAAAAGTCGAAATAGTTTTTCATAGAAGACGAAATTATTTTACTTAAAACCCGAAATTTTTTGACCACCCAGATATATTCTTTGATTAAAGATACATATAACTGGGTACTTTTTTTACTTCCATATATAGAATAGATTCTGCATAAATCTCAAAAAGTCGAAATACCTCGAAAATCCAAAATCAATTTTGGGAACATGTATAGTCAAGACACATAAGTAGTGAGTATATTGATGTTGCGCTTTATTCGTCTATTTTTAAAGGGCTATCCCATCCTCTGCGAAGATAAAAAGGGTCCTCTTTTGCTCTGGTTAAATCAATTACGATGAATTCCCGACNAAGATACTGTCCCAACCTGTAATCAGACACATAAGTGCTCTTGCTTTGCATGTGAGGAAGAGATCAATTCTCGAGTCAAAAAAGAGTTAGATAGTTTATCCCTACAACTGCTTGAATACAATGAAAAAACTTTTGGCTCTTTTATGCATGAAATCACTAAAGAGCTTGAGGAGAGGGTTAATACTAATAATAAATTACGCAGTGAAATAGAGCAACAAAAAATACAATTGCAAAAAGTGGAAAAAATACTTGCAAGTCTGAAGTCCCAATAATAGCGAAGCTAGTGTCAAGACTATACTTGCACGCAAAATTATTTTGGGGCCCCGAAATTGCAATTTTGGGGAAAAAAGTCGAAATAGTTTTTCATAGAAGACGAAATTATTTTACTTAAAACCCGAAATTTTTTGACCACCCAGATATATTCTTTGATTAAAGATACATATAACTGGGTACTTTTTTTACTTCCATATATAGAATAGATTCTGCATAAATCTCAAAAAGTCGAAATACCTCGAAAATCCAAAATCAATTTTGGGAACATGTATAGTCAAGACACATAAGTAGTGAGTATATTGATGTTGCGCTTTATTCGTCTATTTTTAAAGGGCTATCCCATCCTCTGCGAAGATAAAAAGGGTCCTCTTTTGCTCTGGTTAAATCAATTACGATGAATTCCCGACCCTGCAAATTTTTATCAAGTATATCAATAACATTTCGCCAATTTTTTGTGTATCGTCGGGCAATATTAACTAACTCATCATATGTACCACTGCCATTGAAGAGAACAATATAATCGAGATTGTTTCTTATTAACTTCGGGCACTCAAAGAAGCTCTGTGTCACATAGATTGAACTAATATTTTTATGCTTCCCTTCAGTGAAATAACACGCAATTTTTTTTTGTATTTTTTTAGATTCAGTACACACATCCTCGAATACGGCTACTGTCCCTCTTTCAGGAGAAAAGTCATCAACTTTTGGCATTTTATCAGGTTTCATTGCTCTGAATGTAACATCTTCACGATATGGTTTGGGACTATTTGCAATTATTTTATAACAATCACGGAGATATTTATACTTGGGCTCATTAATTTGATGACCGATCAAAACCAAATCATCATTCTTAATATATCTCGTTCCACCCTTTTCCCCATTAAATAATCGATACATTTTATTTCCAAGTAAAAGGTTGATAACTTCATTAGTTTTCCCGGATCTAGTTCGCCCACTTACTAGTAATGTGAAAGGCCATTGGGGTGTTAAATTAAGGCTGTTAAATCTCTCTATATTGCTGTATTCATCGATGTTTAAAACCATCCTCTCAACTGGATCAAGTTTTTCTATTTTCATCTCGATCAAGCTAAGTCACTAATTATTATACCTGAAAAATAATGATCTTTATTACTATATATATGTTAGAGATACTTGGTTATGCCCATATATATTTATCCAATTTTTTATGTGTCTTGATACTATTTCCTTGAAATGACTCTCCGAGTCTAGCTCCGCTATAATGATATACCCGACTCACTATTCACATCTGTATCCGACCCACTATTCATATCTGCCGGATTCCAGCCAGGAATAATAATATTGGGTTTTCTGCTTATTAAAGTATTAATGGCTACATCAGATAGATAATGACAATCTTTAATATTAAGACCCCGCAAATTATGACACGAATGTGCTATTGCATAAATAGATGTATCAGTAATATCACAAGATTCGAGTTGAAGACCTTCGAGCTTAGGACAGAGTCGTGCTATCTCACAAATGGACTCATCAGATATAAGGTGACACCAAACAAGATTGAGATATTTAAGGTTCAGATTTGATTGTGCGATTTTTTTAACCGATATATCAGTAATCCCTTCACAGTCCTCTAAGGCATATAATTGCATATTCGGACAAGCTGAAGAAATTGCACATATACCCCCATCTGTTATTTTTTGGCATCCGACTAAACTTAGAATAAGAAGTTTTGGGCATGATTCGGCAATCTGTTTTAATGATGCATCGGTAATATTACTTGTCTGTAAACCAAGATATTCTAAGTATGGGCAGTTTTGTGCAATCTTGATTATAGATATATCAGTAATGTGCTTACTATATCCCAATTTCAGGCAACGCAAATTAATACATGATTGAGCAACTGTTCTCAATGATATATCAGTTATCTTAGAAGATCCAAGTTTTAGGTATTGTAGATTTGGGCATGAATTTGCGATTTTACATAAAGTTGTATCCTTCATATTATTTAATTCGCTAGATCGTTTTATACCTTTACTATTACACGAAACACTGAGAGATTCCAGAAGACAAATTTGCGTAATCTTACTAATAACTCTATCAGATAAACCACAACACCATTTGATTTTTAGATGACGTAAATTGGGACAGGATCTAGCAATTCCATATAGCTCATCATTAGAGACCTTGCAACTAGAGATATGAAGTTGAAGTAAATATGAAGCATGAGGTTTTCGATTTTCACGCATTACTTTTTTAAATTTTCTCCAACCTATACATACATTGTTTAGCCCACCGATAAAATCAGCCTTTCTCCATAATATAGGAGCAGAGCAGAAATACCATAGCCGGTTAACGAATAAGGTCGGGTATAATGTCTTATATGTGACAAGGTATGAGAAAATTTCAGTTAAAATTTCAGGAAGATATAATGGATGGAGTTTATTATATGTCATTGATACTTATCTTACGAATTTATTCTTTATGTGATAAATAACCCCTCTCTTGCAATTCACTTTTTATGTATGGCAGAAGATCCGCGTCGAATGGTACTAATATGAGATCTACACCTTCTCGAGCACATATCACCCGCTTTTTTTGATCTCTGATTTTTTGTTGTTCCAAGTCTATCTGGCCTCGCTTATGGAACATTGGATTCTCAGAAAAATGCTGAGGGCCCTGGTATTCATATGCCAATTTTAACTCTTCGTTATACCCGTCTAATTGCAACCCATTCAAAAATGACGGTTTACGAGATGGAAATTTCTTACCTAACAGATCTTCGAAAATATATCTACATCTTCGCTCATCGGTATGATGGAAGCAAATTGGACACCATTCGAATTTATCCTTCTGAATCTTATAAGGTGCTTCCCATTGATGGAGTCCGTTTTCACATGACCAGAGATATACATTCATTCCGTTTATCCGCTGAGTTTTTATAATACAATGTCCATCACGTTTTCTGGCGTATTTTTCAGCCCGAGATGCTTCAGAATTTGGTAGGTTATAGAACGTCATAGGAATAAGTATACTGTATATAGCAAAAAAATATTTATTGGTGTGTAAAATCGGTGGAAGCTTTGTTAAAATACCGATCCTACAAATTCGAAATGAAATCACTATTGAATATTTGATATATTAATTGATTCAGAAAGATTAATCGATAAGTCCTAGCGCCAGTAGTTCGTCTCGAATAGTCTTTTCTGGATCTTCATCATCATACCACACATAAAAGAGATATATGTCGTTCTCGTCGCATAAATATTTCTTGACCTGATCCCGTTCTTGCTGTTTAATAAAATTATTCGGATTCCCTTCATGAAAGAACTTATCAAATTTTTTATGTTGCCTACCTTGAACCTCGATTGCAAATCCATGATCATAATAAGAAATATCGGGTTCTAATCCTTTCGGATATTCTGGTGTCTTCAAGAAATCAGGTCTACGATTTTTTGATGTTGGACCCAGATACTTAGAAACAATTTCACGACATAAATTTTCCCGTTTATATTTCTGGCAGAATGGACACCAATGACCCTAATCATTATTTAAAATGGTTTGAGGGGCTAGCTCAGGTTCACGATCTAAATACATCAATTCTTCACGTACAAATCCTCGCTTTGGAGCATATTCATCGTCATCACTCCCGAGATAATATAATACAGGTTCGTTTTTTGAGACTACGATTTTGCAGATTTTATGAAGGCTTGGTGAAAACGTCGGATCCGTTGCGCGACGTGACATTTCAAAGCCTCCTTCCCACTCTGCATTAGCAAGTAAATAACGAACGGTATCGCCTTTTTTTAATTTCACTTCATCCTTTCCAACAGGGCGCTTGTAGTTTGTAGATGGCCTAGATTCTACTCGTTCTAACCGAATGGCCAGCTTGGGGGCTAAACCCCATTTCGATGAACCTGGAGTTCTAATAAGACGCGTAGGATAATTATTGAGGTGTTCAATGACTTTTGGTAAATACTTAACCCATGCTCTTATTGATCTAGGGTCTTGAGTTTTACTTTCGACAGCATATTGGATTTTATAGAGAATTTTCGAGATCGTCTGATTGAATCTCTCTACAATTGCCGTCCCACGATGAGAGTATGGACCAATAACTCGAATTATGACATTATGCTCTTTCATTAACTGGCTAACTGATTTTTTGAACTCCGCCCCCCCCGTCACATTGTAATAATTGAGGATAGGTAAGAGGGTTATTTCGATCATTATAAATTTTCCTGAATGCCTTAGCAACCTCTGAACTTTTCTTCAATGTTAATGGAACTGATGCTTTGTACCTGCTACTCACATCCACTATGTTGAGAACTGCCACCCATTTTTTACCTTTATAATGATCATGTGTAAGGAATAAGAGATCGCACTGATGTACACAATTTGGCCTGCTAATTTTCCCATAACTCACTCTGGAAATACGTTTCGGAGGTGGTGCATGTATCTGCCATATACTCTGATTTGTGAGCCATTTTTTAATTTCGGAAAGCTTAAATTTATGCCCCTTCTTCCGGCATGCATCTCTTAACGCTTTTGTATTGGAGAAAAAACCAGTGGGGCGATAATATAAATCACGCAATATAAGATTTTTTTCAATATCACGAGCTTTATTAGGATCTATAACGATACTAGGATTACTCATTTTATATGATATATATAGGTAAGACACATGAAATAAACAGGTAGGTGAATTTATCGTTTTTTCATGATGGATGTGGAAAAAATATGTTTGGCGAAGTCAGAAGATAAGACAATATATCTGGGTTTGTATAAAAGTAATCCTAACAATGTCATTAAGGATTAAGCAATTCGAAAATAGTTTATCAGCAATAAAAAATCGGTTTTGGAAGTTGCAACAAGATTTAGTTTTAAAAGAGGATTACATCAAATATCTTGAAAAGGAGATCTCTATTCGGGATGAAGATTTGGATCCACTGCGACAACAAATTACCATTATTAAAAAACAATTGGAAAAGGTTCTTCAAACATCTACAAGTCAAGAGAAATATATAGGCTATCTGGAAGAGCAGTTAGTAATTTTTCAAGAAAATATCGATGCACTCAATGAAAAAATCGAAATTATTTCTTCCAGAAGAAGCTCACCGGACCCATATACTCAAACTTCAGAAGAGCAAGACACTAATATGGCAACACCGAATCCAAATACCCAGACTTTAGAAGAACAAGACACTAATAGGGTAACACTGGATCTTTTTACACAAATTAACCAAGGCTTAGTTCGACTCGAAAATCATCTTAGAGGAGGCACGCTACTAAATAATCCTATCAGAATTATCGAAGGGGTCCGTAGTTCTTTGAATACTGTTCGACATAATTATCAAAATGCGTACCAGGATATTGATGGCGTCATCGCCGAACGAAATAATCGGGACAATCAAATAGTGCGGTTACAACAAGATGTTAATAGGTATAGACAGCTCGACACACTTCAACAAAATCATATTAACCAGCTCACCCAAGACGGTATTACTTTACAAAATCGTAATCGCCAACTTACCCAGGATTTTAATAATGCACAAACAGAACGTCAACGCTGGCAAAGGATTGCTCAAAAAATGGAAACAGGAATGCAGACGCGTATCGATACTTTATTACTTGATAAGTTTGCACTTATTTTTAAATTTCGGAGGTGTCGAAGACATGGTAGAGAATTGCAACGGAAATATGATATGCGTGGGCATTTATGGCATAATGTTTCCTTGGCATTAGAAGAACAATCCAAACGAAGGCGTACTCTCGAAATTATTTATAAGGTATCTATTCATCGGTTAAAGCAGGAGTTGCAACAATGTCATAATGATAAGGTTTTCCTTCAATTCTGGTACGATCGTGTTGTCCCAAGGTATGAGAAATGGAAAAATAAAACTCACGATTCCCGACAATTAATTTTGAATTTGAATCAACAAATTTTTGCGCTTCAGAATAATCCACCTATAAATAATCAACATACAGGAATGGCAGGATACCAACTACCCAAATTTCATGGAACGGCAGGTGAGGATCCAGAAGTTTTTATTACAGAATTTCGCCGATGGTGTGAATGCGCTAATTATGATCCAGCTGTTGGACATGCTATGCGAATCAGAATTGAAGGGATTTTTGAGTCTTGTCTCGAGGATTACGCAAAAGACTGGTATGAGACTAATGTCAAAGGTAAAAATTGGGAATTAGAACATCTTAGTGCTACTTTTGGTGCACATGCAGATCTCAGTGCTATTAATGCATTGAATAACAATGCTATACGCGCCATCGCCGCCGACAGGTNTAAGGTTTTCCTTCAATTCTGGTACGATCGTGTTGTCCCAAGGTATGAGAAATGGAAAAATAAAACTCACGATTCCCGACAATTAATTTTGAATTTGAATCAACAAATTTTTGCGCTTCAGAATAATCCACCTATAAATAATCAACATACAGGAATGGCAGGATACCAACTACCCAAATTTCATGGAACGGCAGGTGAGGATCCAGAAGTTTTTATTACAGAATTTCGCCGATGGTGTGAATGCGCTAATTATGATCCAGCTGTTGGACATGCTATGCGAATCAGAATTGAAGGGATTTTTGAGTCTTGTCTCGAGGATTACGCAAAAGACTGGTATGAGACTAATGTCAAAGGTAAAAATTGGGAATTAGAACATCTTAGTGCTACTTTTGGTGCACATGCAGATCTCAGTGCTATTAATGCATTGAATAACAATGCTATACGCGCCATCGCCGCCGACAGGTTTAGAGGAAGAGCTCGCACCATTCGAGATACCGCCCCTGCTGATAATAACCAACCCGCTATACCATTAGTTCCAGCTCACACCGTATGGGATGAAGACTGGTTAACATCAGGTGGGCGACCGACCGACTTGGGCCCGAATGCACCTAATGTTCTCAACAATCGTAATATTGTAGCTCAAGGTATTCGAATTGGTCAGTTAATAGATCATTTCAGGCGTGAGTTTCCCACCATTACTGCCCAAAAATCGGAAGTACTATTTCAAACTTTAGTTCAAGGCTCTGAACCAGTAAATCGTTTCTATGCGAAATTGAAAAGATTGGTTAAGCTTGCATATCCAACACTACCAGAGACGAATCAAGAAGTAATGATTAGACAGCAATTTTTTAAAGGGATTTCGAATGAAAATAAATTGGAACTAACTCGCATTGGTCTTGAAAATCCACTTTCTACGTTATTACCGAAATTAGAAGAAATTGAAAGGAGGAAAGCCGAATTGACGTTAGGTGGGTATAATCCTGAATCTCACCCCGTTACTTCTCGATCGCGATCTAAAGCTAGTACAAAAGATTCTTATATATTAAGTAATACAGGCTTGACCGCAGAAGAAATTGAAAATATGGTAAAAAATATAATGGCATCTTCACAATCTCAATCTGTTTCTACGCAATCGGGTCCTCAACTACAAGGTGGAGAATTAGTACGACCCAGTCAAATGGAAGTGGGTAAAACATATAGAGATCCAAATTTACGTTTGAATGATCAAGAATGGCTTCGGATGGATAACGCATTAGATCGCCTCAGCGCCACAGGTAACAATACATCTTACCTACAAACTCTTATGGAAACAATTAGTAAAGGAGTAATCGATAAAATTTCACCTCTCCTACCCAAGAAAAATGGAGGGAATGCTTCAAAAAATGTCGAAGTCGATTCAGATGAAGAGCTAGCCAATCTTACACAAAGGCAATTAAAATTACATATAGCTAAAGCCGTTAAAAAAGCTACGAAGTCTCAACACCGTTGCTCGAATTGCAATAGGACTGGGCATAATTCTCGCAAGTGTCCGAGGAAGAAGAAGAGTAGATCTAAGAAGAAAGGCAGTATCAATATCGCTACCAAAGATTCGGGTTCTGAGTCTGATGCCGACTCTTCTGATAATGTTTCTAATTCGGATTCTGGCTCTGATTCTGAATCGGAATCTGATTCTGAGAATAACTTTACCGAGGATGACGTCGTGAAAATTATCAATGCTGTCAATGTCGCTAAATCAAAAAAAAAGTAAAACCTAAGGAATCCAAGACTAAGAAGAAATCTAAACCCAGCAAAAAGAAACAGAAGGATACTTCCACTTCTGGTAGGGGCATAGCCCCATTGCAAAGCAATAAGTCCCGAAATAAATCAACTATCCTTGAGCAGAGTATTCAACGAATTTTATTAGAAATGCTTGAAAAGGTCTTACTTCCGCATCAGTTGGAGAAACTTAAACCCGAGAACAAAAACTTAATCACCCCTGATTTCACGAATTATAGGGAACCGGCTCCAGAGATACCCGATTCGGATGGGGAAGAGGAGACGTTGGATGATCCTATGGAGATTGATTTTGTTAAAAAGGAAGAACCCAATACAAGTATTGCAACTATACCGGTTAAAATCAAGCGCTTAAAAATCCCAGCAATGGTAATTGATAGTGGAGCCGAACCTGCAATTATATCAGAAGATATTGTTAAACGTGTAAAATGGCCAATTGATAAGTCAGAAATATATGATCTCAGTGGGGCCGCCACTGTTCCAACAGAATCTATTGGCATTACCCGTAATTTACCAATAACATTTCCTCCAGGTTTCACCATACGTGAAGATTATATAGTTGTGAGGACTCCTAAACCAATATTATTATTTCCGAACCCACACCTTAAAAAATACAAATGTGCTATGGATTGGGCCAAAAATGAGTTAAAAATTCCTTTTAATGGAAAAGACCACATTATCTCTGTAAATATGATCAAGGTCAAGAACAAGCTCGAAGTGAATTGCGCTACTGCAACTCAGGATGATAAGTCTTCGACATCGGACCAAATTTCTCAGGAGACAGATTCCGCCAATTCGACTTTAAAAAAAAATGCATAAATTGCAAGAGGTATGTGGAAGAAATGCATGATGCAACTAAAATTATTGCCAACCTCATTGCCCTTATTCAACATTATAAGCTCGAAGAGCGCTCCATAGGACCTGGGTTACCTAGCAAAAATGGAGAGAAGGATAGATAAAGTTTAGAGTCTATGTTTCATCGGTCTTGTACTCCGAATTTGCTAATTCCTCCATACCTTCTTTTAATGTACGTCTAAAATGAGCAAGTTTTTCTGGATCTATTTTTTCTGTTAAGTCTTTGGAAATGACAGGTGGGTTCAATACCCGATCAGATTTGGAT
>PQFF01000006.1:447599-461825 GCA_003547095.1 Diversispora epigaea | reverse complement strand
AATCGCTCCCTGTCTTATAAATAGTGATCAAAGTCAAAAAAATTGATTTTTTTAGGCGTAAATTTCTGTAGGTCCCGTAAATTTTCTGTAAATTTACGCCCCGAAAAGTTTCCTGATGTTGGTATAAGTGAAACAAAACTTAAAGAATCAGCCATAAACTTCGCATTTAAAGAACAGGATATATATAAATGTTTCTGGAGCTCCAATGACCTAGAACCAAGAGGAACTGGTGTTGGCTTACTCATAAAAAAAGATATTGCAAAACACATTCAAAAGGTTTTTCGATTTGATGGACATTTATTATCAGTCACATTACTGTTTAAAGGAAGGAGTCGTATTCTTATCATACAAGTCTATCTACTTAATGATAAGAAGAGTAGTAGAATCTATCAAACACAAATTAGGAAATTAATTGCTGAAGAAACAAAAAAGAATACAAAAATAATAATCATGGGAGATTTTAATGCAGTCGTTCTTCCACATCTTGACAGATTGTCCAGGGGAAAAGACAAATTTCCTACTCCATCTTACAAGCCCGAAATTCTCCTTTTCGACTTTTTTGAAGATTGGGCATTTACAGATCTACAAGCAACGTGGCAAGGAGACAAACGTACATTTACTTGGAAAAACTTCTTATCAGAAAGTAGAATTGATCAAATTTGGTTTTCACCTGATATAATTACAAATATACATAGTTTTAATAATACTCTAATAAACCATATTACGGGTAGTGATCATTCAATACTTTCTTGTGAAATTTTTTCTGATGGTATATTCAATTTACAAAGTAATGCTATCTTAAGAAGGAAAGGTTCCCGAATGGTATTTGACTATAAATCAATGACAGTAAAGGAATGGAGAAATTTTGCTTCAACCCTTGATCATAGACTCCAAACCCATAATATATTAGAACACATCAAACAAGAACTTATACATATATCAAATAATAGTTTTTCAGATAATACAAATAATATCAATCCTTTCTATTCCAAAATATCTGATATTTGGAATCAAATCGAGTTTTATTTTATTCAAGTTGCAAATAGACATATTCCTACTAAACAAATTAAAAGATCCACAACAGTTAATAATCTTTATCTTGATCGTTCTCTAACATTTAAAACATGGAAATCTCTTACATCAATTATATCTCTCATATCTAAATCCAATATACCTCCATCCAACATCACAGATATTAATAAACAAGTCAAAAAAATTAATAACAGTGGTATGGGCACAATTCAACCCTTAAATCCTAACACAATTATTTCTGAATGGCTTCTCCTGGCTAAAGAGTTTTTAGAATCTCTTAAAGTTAAATTGAAATTAGAAGAGACAGCAAAAACACATAGATTTATTAAAGAAACTATAAAATCAAGGTGCTCAGACTTATTTTCTAATCAGAGACGTATGATTAACTCATTAACCAATTACACCCACCACACAATCACCCTGGACCGTTTGCTTATTAGAAATGATGAGGAAAATTCAACTTATATAACAACAGATCCCAAAGAAGTTCAATCTTGCACAATGTCTTACTATGAGTCAGCTTTTAAGGAAAGAGATGTCAATTTTAACAGATTGGACGAATCCTAAAAGTGTCAATACACACCTCGTAATTATATTAACTCAGACTGTTATAAAAATCTAGGAGATACTCCAACAAAAGAAGAATTACGAGAGGTCCTCAGTTCACTCCCTAATGGTAAAGCTTGCGGTATATCGGGTATTAGTTATGAAATGCTTAAAAAGTCTGGTCCCCACACAAAGGATATTTTACGCTTCTTCTTTAAACTTTGTTTTGATACTGGATCTATCCCAAACAATTGGAAACACAGTGTAATTTATCCAATACCAAAACCCAAAGCATGGGAATGTGATCTAACAAATACACGACCAATTATACTATTAGAAACAGTCAGGAAGTGCATGTTAAAGATAGTCAACAACCGTTTAGCACATATCTGTAAAACTGAAAATATTTTGAGGGGTCCTAATTTCGCTGGGTTACCAGGAGAATCTACTCACGAACCTATCCACTTACTCAATAAAATTTTTGAAGATGCATGTGAAAAACATAAAGAATTGTGATACGGTAAACTTAGTCATGTTGGAAAAAGCCCTCCTACGTATCAAGCTTCCCAAACTTGCAATTGACCTTATAATAAACCTATTCAAAAATAGAAAACTTCGTATTATCACAGATTATGGATTGACTGATGAAATCACTGCAGGTGATGGGATAGATCAAGGAGAAATTATCTCACCTCTTCTTTGGCATATCTTTTACGATCCTTTGTTATGTAAAATTAATAATAACAAACAGTATGGTTATACTATGCATTCTTCTTGGAGACCTGATGTAAGATTTTCTATTACCAAGTCACTTACAGTGCATACAGCATGCTTAGCTTATATGGATGATACCACGTGGATAGCATCATCTAAAAATAACCTTCAAGCTATTCTTAATGATGCTATTCAATTTTATCACGCAAATGATTCGCAAGTAAATAGTTCTAAGTCACAAATTATCGCTATCAACTTTAAAGAAGAAAAAGAAACAAATCCTATATATATAGTACGATTTCTTGGAGTATGGTTTGGAGAAAAAAGTCATAAAAAGAACACAGTCGAATTGGTACAAAGGGAAATTGATCGAATTATTAGGATTATTCGATATAAACATATGACAGATAAACAAGCTCATTATATAATAAGTCGAATTCTACTTCCTAGAATCGAATACAGGATGATAAATAGTCATATAAATCCATCTGCTTGTAAAAGGTTAACAGCAAAATATTCACAAGTTTTCAAAAATCTAATTCAAGTTACTCGTACTATCTCTAACAGTGCAATTCGTCATCCAGGAATATACAATCTCAAAAGCATTTCAGAACTACAAAATGAATCACAAATTAATGGGCTTATTCATAGACTTAATGACACCAGTGTTGGCCTATGACCAATTATGACCTATTGGTCAATTATAGTTATGACCATATGACCTACTATGACCTATAGTAAATTATGAGCTTTTATGACCTACTGATGATTGATATGACCTAAAATGTCCATCACTGAATGACACTGGTGTTGTAGGGACTTCAACATTTATTCGCCTTAAAGACCTTCAACTTTTAAATTGGGAACCAACAAATATATTAATAAACAATAAAGTAAAACTTAACACAAACGACAACTTTTCCGGTCAGATTTTAAACACAGCACATTCCCTTGGAATTAATTTTCAAGGTCCCCGTATACAAGAATTATTTCAATGGAAAGGTGGTAATTTATCTATTAAAACAGTATTGAACAATGATAAGCTTTATAAGTCCTCAGTCAAAAGTCTACATCGTCGTTACCTACTTTTTCTTGATCAGATTATAGATACACATAACAATCACTGGTCGAATGGAAAAAAATAGGACAGTTTTACCATGAATAGGATTCCGATTGATGGCTAAATTTGCTAAGATTTATTAAGTATAGGCAGTCAATTTTTTCTGATTTATAAATAGGAATTTCCGATTTATGAATTTTCACAAATAGGATGTCCGATTTATGCATATTTGCGCCATCAATAGGATTCCGATTTTTGTTCATTCAACCAGTGAATATTATTTTAGAATGGCCAATGATTGGAGTTTTCACCAACGTCAATAGAGGAAAACAGCCTAATTGGTACAAACTAATAAAAAACATAATTGTGGATTCAACTAATCCTCCCAGACTTTCATCTTCATGGTCTTCCAAGACTTATATAGACTCACACTATCCATGGATACAATCTTTGAATAAAAAACGTAGTGTTAAGGACTGGATCGGATATCTTGATCCAGTTGAATCCACATATATATGGGGTCATATTACATACAAACCCGATCATAATACAGACATTAATACTACCTTCAGAATTGATCATTATATAGAAAATCAATCCGAACAATTTTCTCTTCTCCCCTGTTTGGGTTGTAACAAATCAGAGTCTGACACCAACAACAACACATTCTGTTCATTTAGTATCCCCTCAAATCTTGTACCTGTTGCAATAACAGGACTCATGAAACTTAAAGGAGCTCAATGGAAATCTAAATTACCGTGTAATTTCTCCTCCATTAAAAGTTACATTTATAACCAATATAATATATCTATAACCAGCTCATTTCCAACAGTTGATATACCACAAATCCCTGAAATTGCATTAATTAAAAAATTTATAGCTTCTCAACTATACATGTTCCCAAAATTGATTTTGAATTTTTGAGGTATTTCGACTTTTTGAGATTTATGCAAAATCCATTCTATATATGGAAGTAAAAAAAGTACCCAGTTATATGTATCTTTAATTAAAGAATAAATCTGGGTGGTCAAAAAATTTTGGGTTTTAAGTAAAATAATTTCGTCTTCTATGAAAAACTATTTCGACTTGTTTCCCTGAAATTGCAATTTCGGGGCCCCAAAATAATTTTGCGTGCAAGTATATTCTCAACATTACAGTACTTTCCTTTCTACTACACTTTATAATAACTTTTCTACACAATATCTAGAATTCTATTCTGATGGATCTTTAACTGAGCAAGGTACTCAACACATGTGCATGGGTTCAGCTTGGATACAAACATCAGGTCCACAGTTACTTTCAACCTTTTCATGTGGGATTTCATCTTGGCCTTCCTCTAGTCATGCTGAAGTTATTGCTATCTTTACAGCTTTACTTACAGCCCCTTCACAATGTAAAGTAAAAATTAATACAGATAGTCAAACATGTATCGACACATTCAAATATATTATGACAAGATCCCTAACAACTCGACAATGGCTCAGGTTAAACAACCATGTTGTTTGGCTTAAAATATTAGAAACTGTTAAATCAAAAAGTCTTTCAGTTATATTATTTAAGGTCAAGGCACATAGTGGAGTAAATTTTAATGAACAAGTAGATCGGTTAGCAAAAAATGCTCTCAACTTAGAACCTATTCAATTTAATATTATTGACACAGGACTTCTCTTCACTATACCTACTTGGGATATTTTTTCTGTAAACATTAATACCCGTAATTTTATTAAACAAATACACAAATATATTAATCTTTATACATGGAAGAGTCAAAATCGTATCAAGAAATTTTTAACTGATGATTTATCAGATCAGTCAAACTCAGATTGGAAATTAGCTTGGAAACGTCTTTCAATCCGAAATTATTATACATCTATTAAACAAAGTAATAAGCGAACTTTTTTTTTTAAATTAATTCATAATGAATTACCTACCCTGGATCGCCTTGCAATTAGACAACCAAAAATTTATTCCTCTTTTACTATGTGTCCACTTTGTCACTCAACTGAGGAAAATATTGAACATTTATTTGTATGTCCTCAAACTGATAGCCAACGTTTACAACTATGGAATAATGCAATCTCCTATGCAACCTTTTCACTTCAAAAGTCTCTTGAAAACAATCATAGACATCTAATCATTAAGGATGATTTACATATTACTATTACATCTATTGCAAACAATATTATTTCAAATACTTCTTCTCTCATTAAATTTACATCTGGTTTCATACAACCTAATTATGTATCAACAATTAAACAGGTTACTGGTTCTTATAACAAATCACGAGATATTCTTAATACATGATCAAATCATTTTAGGAAAAATTTTCATAAAAACATTTGGAGATTACGATGCAAAATTCTAATTGAAGCAGAAAAGCAACATGGAATTATAAATCGAATGAAACGGAAACCAGCACATATAATTCAGATAGATAGTAATGAATCCAATAATAGTAGTAACTGTAATAATAATAGTAACAATATTAACAATAGTTTCAATAATGATAGCAACAATAATTATAATAACAATAATAATAACTGTATCAATAATAGTTTTAATATTATTAAAGGTTGGGTTAGTAAAGGTATAAAGTTTTTAGGATTTTAAAGAGTGATCATGATCTCAGTGGGTAAAGTTGGGTATAAATAATCCTATGCTTAGACTCCGAGCTCTTGTAGGCTAAGGCATAAAGGTATTTACCTGGCACTCGGATAGCATTAAACTATTTCCTGAGATCGCACTTAAAGATAGTTTTACTATCTTTGACAGGTGAGTAGCTAGTTTGCATTAATACTATAGTTTAANGTAATAAGCGAACTTTTTTTTTTAAATTAATTCATAATGAATTACCTACCCTGGATCGCCTTGCAATTAGACAACCAAAAATTTATTCCTCTTTTACTATGTGTCCACTTTGTCACTCAACTGAGGAAAATATTGAACATTTATTTGTATGTCCTCAAACTGATAGCCAACGTTTACAACTATGGAATAATGCAATCTCCTATGCAACCTTTTCACTTCAAAAGTCTCTTGAAAACAATCATAGACATCTAATCATTAAGGATGATTTACATATTACTATTACATCTATTGCAAACAATATTATTTCAAATACTTCTTCTCTCATTAAATTTACATCTGGTTTCATACAACCTAATTATGTATCAACAATTAAACAGGTTACTGGTTCTTATAACAAATCACGAGATATTCTTAATACATGATCAAATCATTTTAGGAAAAATTTTCATAAAAACATTTGGAGATTACGATGCAAAATTCTAATTGAAGCAGAAAAGCAACATGGAATTATAAATCGAATGAAACGGAAACCAGCACATATAATTCAGATAGATAGTAATGAATCCAATAATAGTAGTAACTGTAATAATAATAGTAACAATATTAACAATAGTTTCAATAATGATAGCAACAATAATTATAATAACAATAATAATAACTGTATCAATAATAGTTTTAATATTATTAAAGGTTGGGTTAGTAAAGGTATAAAGTTTTTAGGATTTTAAAGAGTGATCATGATCTCAGTGGGTAAAGTTGGGTATAAATAATCCTATGCTTAGACTCCGAGCTCTTGTAGGCTAAGGCATAAAGGTATTTACCTGGCACTCGGATAGCATTAAACTATTTCCTGAGATCGCACTTAAAGATAGTTTTACTATCTTTGACAGGTGAGTAGCTAGTTTGCATTAATACTATAGTTTAATTTAGTAATAATTTAGATTATAGGTCTGTAAAGTCTAATTAATAAACTAAGCTGCATGATCACAGCATTTTTAAAAAAAAAAACATGTAATATCATGCACATTAATTTCAGCCCTTTAATTTCTATTTATGGATGATACACATATATCCTAAAATTTTCTATCTATAGACAATACACATGTATCAATATTGTGTTACTATAATTTAAGGTCAAACCCATATTTTTAAATTCCTCCACTTTGGAGATTACTGCGTCACTAAAAAATTAATATTTTTCTAAGTAAGACCTCCGCTAAAGCCATTTCCTCACCCAACTGTCAGAAAATTCGTAAGGTCCATGTCGTCTAGCCATCGTAACAGATAACACAGTTTTTATTTTCAGGACTCCAGTTATGTTTATATCTCTGCCCCAATCCGTGAGATAGTTATCCTTTCACTTTAAGAGAGGATTTTATCCACCTGCCAGTTCCCACCAATCCTATTGCAATGAGAGTGGTCTTACGGATTAAAGGACCCAAGGTTCTTATGGAGCTCAGGAAATGCATTTCTCATAATAAAGCTAAGCTTGGAGAGAGCATGGTGTGTTGTTACCTCCGTCTACTTCGTCTTGTCGGGCTGTCCTTTCTTAATTATGTTACCATTTTAATGTTAGCAATGCCAGGTAAAAGCTTTCGCAAACCTTTAAACTCCCTCTCAGAACCTTATGAACTTCTTCGATCGTAGGAAAGAAGGAATTTAAAAGTAAGTTAATAATTTAGACCTGGTCCCGAATAAATTTTGTTATCGTTTGATAAAAAATAAAAAATTTTTATATATAAAATTTTTAATAAAAAATTGATAAGCAGAAAGAGTTTTTTATTATAAAAATTATGGTTTAAACGATCGGTGAGATCTCATCTTTATTCGAATATTTATAATATACATTACAATTCAATAATTTAAACTACAAATACAGTAAGAATAAAAACTAACTAAGAAGAATTGGTTACCTGCCACCGTTTAACCCGCCATCACTGTAAGAAAATCGAGATTCGCTTACAGAGTCGCCAGTTACAACCCCACTTTTAAGACCCTACAACTACCGGTTACAGGATATCTTAAAAATAGTGCCGGATCACTGGATCAACTATCCATTTACAAAAAAGGGTCCAAAAAAAAAAAAAAATTGTTCTATATATTTCATCTATATACAAGGAAAAATACACGATCGTATAAAAAACCCTAAAATATTTTCATAAAGCTAAATTTAGCATTCACCCAAAAAAAGTAAATTTACCTATCAATATGCAAACAGATAATAATTAACATGCAATACCATGCATATTAATTTCAGCCCTTTAATTTCTATCTATGGATGATACACATGTATCCTAAAATTTTCTATCTATGGACAATACACGTGTATCAATATTGTGTTACTATAATTCAAGGTCAAACCCATATTTTTAAATTCCCCACTTTGGAGATTACTGCATCACTAAAAAATTAATATTTTTCTAAGTAAGGCCTCTGCTAAAGCCATTTCCTCACCCAACTGTCAGAAAATTCGTAAGGTCCATGTCATCTAGCCATCGCAACAGATAACACAGTTTTTATTTTCGGGACTCCAGTTATGTTTATATCTCTGCCCCAATCCGTGAGATAGTTATCCTTTCACTTTAAGAGAGTATTTTATCCACCCGCCAGTTCCCACCAATCCTATTGCAATGAGAGTAGTCTTACGGATTAAAGGACCCAAGGTTCTTATGGAGCTCAGGAAATGCATTTCTCATAATAAAGCTAAGCTTGAAGAGAGCATGGTGTGTCGTTACCTCTGTCTACTTCGTCTTGTCGGGCTGTCCTTTCTTAATTATGTTACCATTTTAATGTTACATCAGGAAATTTTTAAGGGCGAATATATCCAGGTTTATTCGCTATTAATAAAACTGAATTATATCTGGATATATTCGCAATTTATCTGAATATAATCTGAATATATTCGGTGTAACATATGAATTAATCTGGATAAATGCGGATTAATCTGGATTAATGCGATTTATGCGAATAAACCTGGGGGGTGGGCAATTATATCCGGATATTAGGGATGTTAATGGTTATATATCAAACCGGTTTTACCCGGTTGGTTAACCGAACCGATCCCGGTTCGGTTCCAATATTTGAAACCGTTATAACCGCGGTTAATTTTATGTAGTTGAACTATCGGTTCAACCGTTATTTTATGTAGTTGAACCAACGGTTCAACCGTTATTTTATGCAGTTGAACCGTCGGTTCAACTATTTTTTTTATATTATTTTGTTTACGGACCTGTAAAAAAATTTTTTTTATAAATATTACTTAGCTATCTATTTTTACTCTTTCGAATCATCCTCTATTCCTTTAAATCAGTGTATAAAAATAAGTTATTATTATTATTATTATAAAACACTTATTTATTTCTAACAATATACTTGCCTTTCTTCTTCAAATCGGGTTCATAGTACCTTTCTGAAATCGGTTTGTGAGAGTTAAAAAATAAGTTATTATTATTATTATTATTATTATTATTATTAAACACTTTTTTTCTAACAATACACTTACCTTTACTTCTTCAAATCAGGTTTGTGGGTTCGTGGATTCGTAAGGAACCTTTACTCCTTCAAATCAGTTCGTGGAGGACCTTTACTCTCTTAAATCAGGTTTGTGGGATTTTAAATCGGATTTGTGGGGACCTTTATTTCTTTAAATCGTGTTCGTGAGTTCATGGAGAACCTTTTCTTTAAAACAGGTTCGTGGGGACCTTTACACCTTTAAATCGGGGTTGTGAGTTCTTTCTAGCACCTTTCTTCGAAATGGGTTTGTGGAAAAGGTTTACCATATAAAAGTAAGTCTTTTTTATTATTATTATAAAAAAATAAACTTATTTTTAATAATACGCTTACCTTTATTCCTTTAAATCGGGTTCGTGGGATCTTTACTTCTTTAAATCGAGTTCGTGAAAGACTTTTACTCCTTTAAATCGGTTCGTGAGGACCTTTACTTCTTTAAATCGGTTATTCTTAACATCTTCGAAATGGGTTTGTAGAGAGAGGGTTCGTGAAGAGAGTGTTTGTGGAGAAAGGGTTTGTGAAGAGAGAGTTCGTGGAGAGAGAGAGAAGGTTCGTGAAGAAAGGATTATGTATAAAAGTAAGTTATTATTATTATTATTATAAATATACGTTTGTGAAATTATTCTTAATACTTTTAATAATATAGAAAATTATTTTTTTTATATAAAAAAGATGTTGCGTTCTGATATTATAATTTTTTATAATTTCAACCAATAAAAATGTCACATATATATAATTATTTCCTTAAATTCGTTGTTTCTTGAGGTATATATAGAGTTTTATTATAGGGAAGTAATAAAAATAATATTTAATTATTTTATAATTATTATAATAATTTTATAGGTAACGATTTTTAAATAAATATTAAATACTTAAATAAATTAATAAATAATATATTAATAATATTATATAAATTAATAAAAATTTAATTTCGAAATCGGCGATTTTTATAAATTAATAAAAATTTAATTTTAAAATTAGCGATTTTAATAATTTCGAATCTTGATTAAAATCTATATTAAAGGTAACACAGATATTTTTTTTACCCGTTTCTTTTTTTTTTCTTATTTTACATTTCATTTATTTTACATCTCATTAATGTCTTCTGATAATTCTGATAACGAATATGTACCAGATTTTGAAGACCCAGAACTCGATAATGCTCAAGAAACTTTAATTAATAATAACCTTGAGAACTTAAATTCAGAAGAAACAAGTGATATCATTGATACTTCTATAAATGAGTCTGTAGATGAACCAACTATTACTTTAGGAGATAATCAACAAAGAGAAAAAACCTCTTCTCCAGTTTGGGAATTTATGTATAAAAAATATAATGATGAAGGAAAGTTTATAGCAATAGTTTGTAATTTGTGTAAAAAAGAATATGGAACAAAAACTTCAACAAGTCCACTTAAAGAACATTTAATTAAAGAACATAAGCATAATATTACTTTTAAACAACAAACAAAATTGAATTTTGTTAAAAAACCATATGGCAAAGATGATGCTATTAGAATAAAAGATTGCAATGATGCTCTTCTTAACTTTGTTACTGGATATCAATTACCTTTTGCTGTTGTAGATAGTAAATGGTTTAATGAATTTTGCAAAACTATGGATTTAAGATATACATTACCTTCTCGACAATATTTACAAAAACAAATTATTGATAATTTTGAAAGTAGACGTATTGTAGTTGCAAGTGAACTTGAAAAACTTGAATCTAAAGTATCACTTACTGCAGATATTTGGACTTCTATTTCAAATCAAGCATATCTTGGAGTTACTATTCATTTTATTGATGAAAATTGGAAGATGCAACGTTTTCTTTTAGATTTAATTCATTTTGAAAACAGTCATACAGGTGTTAAAACAAAAGAAAAACTTTTACAATTATTAGATGAAATGAATCTTAATGGAAAAATTCTTGGATTGACTACAGACAATGACTCCAAAATGATATTATGTGGCAATCTTTTAACAAATGAATTTGCAGATTATGAATTCAAACATTATAGATGTGCTGCACATGTTTTAAATATTGCAATTAATCATGGAATGGAATTAAAAACAGTAATTATTAACAAAGTTAGAGTATTTGTTAACAAAATACGTCATTCAACAAGTCTCTGTGATTCACTTCGTAATTATTGTAAATTAATTAAAAAGAATTATCTCAAACCTGAAATAGATGTTTGTACTCGTTGGAATTCTACATTTTTAATGTTAGAAAAATTTAATCGAATGCATGAAGAATTAGATTTTTTGATATGCAAAAATAAAAATTTAGCTATTAATTATCTTGAAGAAGAGGAATGGATTCAAGTTCAATCTATGATTACTTTATTAGAACCAATGTATAAAGCAACTAAAATTCTTTCATCAAGTTCTTATCCAACAATTGGAGATGTGAGGTTAACTTTTGCTGGTATTCTTCAACATATTAATTTGTATAAAATAGTGATGGTAGGCGCAATACGAATTGAGCCAGGAATTTAGCCAGATTTAATTTAGCCAATTGAGCCCGGAATTTAGCCACGGCGCAATCAGGCGAAATGGCTAAATTCTGGCGCAAAGGCTAAATAATGGCGCAATTCTGATTGGCTGGCGCAATTATAAAATTTATTAAATAATTATTTTTAAATTTTTAAAAATAATTAATTTTAACTTTAATTTCAAATCAATTTTACGTAACTAGGAGCGATTTTCTACTATGATATTTCTATGACAGATCAAAAGATCTGGTTCTTAGCTACATGATGATATATATTTCATTTCTGTAACATTAAAATTGACCAAATTATAGCTATTTTAAAACAATATATTAAAATGTTAATATCGGTAAAATTAATTAATAATTTTATCTGATCAACCTTTTGTCACGTGACCAAAATTGCGCCAGCCAATCAGAAATTGCGCCTGAATTTAGCCTGAAAAAAATTAATTAGCCTTTGAGCCAGAATTTAGCCGGCGCAATTTAATTAGCCTTTGAGCCAGAATTTAGCCAGAATTTAGCTGGCGCAAAATTAATTAGCCAAAGGCGCAATTATTGAGCCAGCCTTCATATCAATTGAGCCTTCCACCCTTAGTATAAAAACAATCATACATTAGAAGAATGTATGATGGCAGATTCTATAAGACATAAACTTGAAGAGTATTGGAAAATTTTAGATGAATCTACAACCATTTCAACTATTTTAGATCCATGTTCAAAATTGCTTACATTTTTTTCTGAGGATCAAAAAAATTCAGCAATTAATCTAGTACGTTCAAAAATGAATCTATATACACCTATTCAAACTAATTCAAATGAAATTATTTCAAAGATTACAAATGCAAGATCTTTTTTTGAAAATCTTATAACACAACAACAAAATGAAAGACAACCTATAGAAGGAGAATTGGAACGATACTTAGCTATACCACTAGCACAATCTGAACCATTAGTTTGGTGGTCACAATATGTTGACAAATTTCCAATATTATCAAAAATGGCATGTAATTATCTTGCTATTCAAGGAACAAGTGTTCCTTGTGAACAAATTTTTTCTATTGCTTCACATACTTTAACAAAAATTAGAAATCGTCTTAATCCAGAAACAGCTCGTGCATCATTATGTTTAAAAAGTTGGATGGAACAAAATATTGGTATAAAAAAATAAGTTGAATTTATATTTGATTTAATTGATATTATAATGGTTTTATAATTAATAATAATACTTTTTTTTATGATTAATAATAATATTTTTTTTAATTAATAATAATAATATTTTTTCTTTATAATTAATAATATCTTTTAATTTTAAATAATAAAAAAATAATAATAATTTTAAATAAAAAAAACATCAATAATTATAATTTAATTAATAGTTTATTATTTACATATATTAATTTCAAAAATTCTAATTAATAACTTTAAGATAATTAGGAATAATGTTCTTAATTATTTTTACAAGTCCTTTAATATTACAGTTTTTTAAATTAAATTGTGATATAAATCTGTAATTCTGCAATTAATTATAAACTTTTGTGTAATAATCTTTTTATTTTCAAAATCTTTCATTTTTTAGCTTCAAATTAATACCTTTTTTTTTTACCTCAATTGAATAATTTTTGATTGAAATATTTTAAAAATAATAATTTTTATGTTATTTAAAGTGATTTTGTATAGGTAATACCATAATCTGTAATTCATAATTGTGGATACCATCTTTAAAAATAATTTAATTAATTTATAACTAAACTAATGATTAAACTGATGGTTAAACTGACAGTTAAATCAATTGTTAAATTGATAGTTAAACTGATGGTTAAACCGATGGTTGAACTGACAGTTAAACTGATGACTAAGTTAACAGTTGTACTGATGGTTGAATTAATAGTCAAACCGATGGTTGAACTGATGGTTAAACTGACAGCTAAATTAATAGTCGAACTGATGGTTGGAACCGACGGTTAAACTGACAGTTGAACCGATAGTTGAACTGCGGTTTGGAACCATGGTTCGGTTTGACTCGAGGGTTCAACCAATGACTTTTGAACCGAACCGAACC